>OZ037772.1:7894888-8176949 GCA_964035545.1 Bugula neritina | reverse complement strand
AGAGAAAGGGAGAGGGAGAGAAAGGGAGAGGGAAAGAGGGGAGAGAAAGAGAGGGAAGAGAGAAAGAGGGGAGAGAGGGGGAGAGAGAGGGAGAGAGAGGGGGAGAGAGAGAGAGAGAGAGGGGGGGGGAGGGGGGAAGAGAGCTATGTCAATAAACTCACCACAGTCGCTGCCAGAGGCACACAGATGACCTCCTAACCAGAAAGGTCTGCAGCTGTCATCATCCCCACATAAGAAGTCAGCGCCACACTCAGTCTGTAAGAAACATCAGTACGTGTAACCAACCACCACAGCAAATTCTAGAGACCCAAACTGAACCAACTAACTCAGCACTACAAACTCTCGGAACACTCACTGAGTCAGTGCAGGGTTTGCCGTAGAGACTGGCGCAGAATTTACTGTCTTTACAGTACTGTCCCTCAACGCAATAAGTGTCTTTCCTACACTCAATGTAACAGCCTCCTTCTGAAGGTTGGCATTTAGCTTCGGTAGCCAAGCAGACGTCATCAGAGTCACACAGAGCTGTGCAGACACCTAAAACACATGATATCATGTAGAGAGATGATACCAAAGAGTTAGGCTACACAGCAGTTTGGACGTTTCAGATAAATCCAATCAGCACAGCCCAACCCTAACTTCAAACTAATACCGCATATAATTAGTAAATGCAGTGCTCCCCTCCATATCTCACTAAGTTGCACTAGCTTGGAGTATGGTAAGAAGATAAGAGGTAAGAATTTGTGACATATTAGAATATAACAGATTTAACTCTCGGATCTGTTAAATTCAGCCATTTTGTCCCTATGTACATAGGCCACAAAATGGGTCCCCAAGCCATTCTAGTGACCTATGAAATTTCGTGAAAACTGGAACTGTGAGATATATAGAAGGAGCACCGCATAATGACAGACACCATTATAAACGCGTAGAGCTGCGCAGACACCTGTAACAATAAATAAGAACAAACAGAGTGAACTAGTATCGTAAACCTCACCTTCGGCGCACACTGCAGCACCACACAAACTGCTTTGTTCAGACACACATACTGTAACACACTTTCCATTGTGGCATCTGGAGTTATCCCTTTCACAGTCAGTATGAGTCTACCACACGGTACATCAGTTATAACATAGAATCAACGAATGAAAACAGGATGTGCAGATAAATAAGTAAATAGTGAATATTGCATTATTGTAGTGAACTAGGCTGTGAGTTGAGCAATAACTCTTCACTGATGTCCTTTCTTATATTTTATTCTAACATACACTGGTTGATCTCATTTGACACTGATTGACTTCTACTGACATCGTCAAGATTATTTTGCTCTCTTAAAATTACAACTAGTCCACTAGCACCAACTATTGCCAAGTGCCAGAGGTCTTTTAGTTAGCACTGGCTGCGCTGTAGAAAGCTTTTCTTAGCTGAGCAAACTAGCACTAATTTCGCTACAATTATGGTTGTGTATTTTGGAGTTATCTCTCCAAGTAGGTGGTGCAATGCATTTTATTGCTTCACCTAGTGAATGCTACGAACACAACACACTGCTCAACATATTATATTATAAATGCATAACTCTGAAAATAATGTTTGAAGTATCAGTTTACTTTGACAAATAAAGTAATAAACAAATAAAATGTTTTATGTTTAATATTATTTTTAATTTAATTGTCTGTAAGGATATATTTAAATTATAAATAAATTTATAGATTCAGATATAATTTTTAATGTAGATATATAACTATAAATAAAAAAGTAAAAATAAAAAATAATTAGAAACAGGAAATGGAGAAGAAAAGTTGCAAGTTGAAACAGTGACTCACAGAACAGGAAGGAGAGCAGATACCGAGCTTGCAGTTGAGAGAACCCACACAATCAGAGTTCCTGGTACAGCGGGTGGAGCACAGCCCCGCAATGCAGTAGTCAGAGGGCCCACAGTCTTTCTCCGTGTGGCAGAGGCTCTGGCAGACACCAACTTCATTGCATTTCTGAGCTGCCGTGCAATCAGTGTCTGAAAGTAGTATACAGAGTCAGCCTCTAGAGTTTCTATAAATCTCGATACAAAGTTATAGAATATTATGTAGAATTTGTGTACAAAAGCCATCTATTGTAGTCTAGTTTATAGAATAGGGCATGAATAGAAATAGATTTATATACAAATATGTCTACAAATGAAACATTTAATGAACAAAATGCAGCATAAAATGCAGAGTAATATATAATCAGTGTATGTACACAGGCCATCTATTGTATTCTAATTTAAAAAATAGTACATAGTTATAAAAAAAATTAGTCTATGTCTTAAAATAGAATGACTTATGAAGGAAGCACCAGTCACTAAGTTGCTCACACAATTATAATAGTTTTATATTTCAACCTTTCAACATCTTTACAACTTTATTATATCCAGCAATGCATTTACAAACCAATATTTCAAAATATTCTTATTTTGTTTGCAGATTTTTAGGGTCTAAATATTGTGGGTGAAGCCTAGGAAGATTTAACCAGGGTGAGATAATAACTAATAGCTCTGTCAATAGTTCAAACTAACCGTTACTACAGACGGCCACACACATCCCGGAATCACAAAATCCTACATCTTCTTTAGTGTCGGCACATTCAGCGTCTTCAGTACATGTTCTGCAGGTAAATTTGTAGTCTATATTTACCTGCACTAAGCTGAATCCAAGGGTTCATTTCGTAGGTAAATAGTTAATACGCAAATCAATAGGCTATAAAACAGTAATGGAGCTAAGTGAGAAATATGTTACTAGTTAGTCAACTGCCTAAGACCTGAGTACACTATTACTAAACTCTTCCAGTAAGCCAACAGAGCAATCTATATTTTCATGTTTTTACAACTATTGCATTTTAAATAGCTTTTTGTTACAGTAAAGCAAGCACAAGGGCATCATGATGCTAACAATTACAGCTGACACCTTATATATTTACAGAGCTTTAAAAACCAATCTACACACATCAACACTTTAACATAAAAGGACAAAATTTTAAAAACATTCAGCTATAATGAAATCAAAAGAAAAGGGCAAATCATCATTTGTGTGTTGATAATTAATCAGTAGCTTTAATACAGTGAGAGTTGTCTACTATTTAAATGCTGATACAAGAATAGCTGAATAATGAAAAGTTTTACTGGAAACATTTTATTAAGTTTAACACATGTTTAAACTCTGAAATTGGTGAAAGCCAAATAATAAGTAGCCAAAATACTAATTTAATATTGTGTTTTACAAACAACTGATTTCAATAGCTTAGTTAAATGTGTTTTAAAATTTTGAAAAATTTCTAGGAAACCTCTCAAAATTCTTAAACTGTTCTTTAATCAAGCATATAAGTAGTAGTCATTTGAAAATATTATAAGCGTTACATGGCCACTTCTTTTATTCTTTAAGTTTTTCAAGAGAAAATACAAAAGCTGCCTGCTAGAAAATTAAGTCACTTACCTTCTACAAACATAAGTCACTTACCTTCTACAAACGCTGGACATGAGGTCACATTTCTGGTCGGAAGTGCAGACTGACGGATTCTCCGCAGAACAGGAAATCAGACATTTTCCCGCTACACATACCTGACCAAACTCACACTCACCTGTAGAATATACAGTAACCTGAAGAATATACAGTAACATGTAGAATATAATGTGTAATGTCATAGCTACGGTGTGATGTCATAGCTACAGTGTGATATCATAGTTACAGTGTGATGTCATAGCTATAGTGTGACGTCATAGCTACATTGTAAGGCCATAGATACAGTGTGATATCATAGTTACAGTGTGATGTCATAGCTATAGTGTGACGTCATAGCTACATTGTAAGGCCATAGATACAGTGTGATGTCATAGTTACACTGTGATGTCATAGCTACAGTGTAATGTCATAATTACAGTGTAATGTCATAATTGCAGTATGATGTCATAGATACAGTGTGATGTCATAGTTACAGTGTGATGTCATAGTTACAGTGTGATGTCACAGCTAGAGTGTGATGTCATAATTACAGTGTGATGTCATAGTTACGGTGTGATGTCATAGCTAGAGTGTGATGTCAATGCTACTGTGTGATGTCATACCTACAGTGTGATGTCATAGTTAAAGTGTGATGTCATAGTTACATTGTGATGTCATAGTTACAGTATGATGTCACAACTAAAATGTGATGTCATAATTACAGTGTGATGTCATAGCTACAGTGTGATGTCATAGCTATAGTGTGATGTCATAGCTACAGTGTGATGTCATAGTTACAGTGTGATGTCATAGTTACACTGTGATGTCATAGCTAGAGTGTGATGTCATAGCTACAGGGTATTGCCATAGCTACAGTGTGATGTCATAGCTACAGTGTGATGTCATAGCTATAGTGTAATGTTATAAATACAGTGTGATGTCATAGTCACAGTGTGATGTCATAGCTAGAGTGCGATGTCATAGATGCACGAATACATACTGTTTGCAGTACAATTCAAGGAGCAAAGGCCATTTGCACAGATCATTCCAATGGGGCACTCAGACAGACGAGTGCAGTGAGGGTGACAGAACAGACTGACACAGGAAGCCCCGCGACAGTCTTCATTCTTGCTGCATCCTGTAAGTGAGCAGACGACATTCACACCACCGTAATACTTCATGGTTCATTTTACTTCATTTAGTACACATCAGCAAATTATGATAAAAAATTCTAGTTGGCTCAAGGTTCATGAACTTTTACTATACGAGGTAAATTTATGCGCTGTATAAAAATTCTTGGAGGAGATCCTGCAACCAACATTAAAGACTAACATCATTGTCCTATAAGCTAAATATATATCCCAATTTACTAAGAAATTAGAAAAAAAATATAGAAAATTGAGCAAAGTTACAAAAAAATCTTGATTGATTAATTGTATTTGTTATTATTCTATTAGTTTAGGGTAAAAAGTACTATACACATTAGCAGCTTAATTGTGAAAAGTAGTTAAAAAATAGAGATATCGAGTGTGCACTAAATTTAGTAAATTGACCCTTATATAAAGTGTGCACATGCTTTCTGTAGGCTGTGCTGCAGCATAAACTAAATACAAGTAGTATGCATGAATAGATTGGTTTCACACTCGTGCGCAGGATCATGATCTTACCTCTTAGACTGAGGCACTGTCTCACTACCTGCATCTGATTGTCGGGGCACTCACACCTCCCCGACACCTCATTGCACAGAGACCCGGCTACATCCACATCACATGTGATCCAGTCGGCTGTGGGCCCATCGGGGCAGTAGTTTGGGGCCCCTAGACACGTCCCGTCATTATACTTGACACACTCACATATACCATCTACACACTCCTCATTGAACCCACATCTGCCATTAGCCTTACAGCTACCACCAACTTTCAGGCTAAAGTCACAGGACCCTGATATACTCGTCTCCTTCTTCTTACAGTAGTTGTAAGGACCACAGTCATCATCAGAAGAGCACGGCAGCGCATATGTCTACATATACATGAGACTGTGTGTAGCCTTAGCTCCTTGAAACATTGAACTGAATGACTATATTTTATAGCAATTAAACTCTATGTATTTAAAAACCTTTAGCTAATGCTTCTACCAGAGCTGTATTTGTCAGCTTCATGGTGTTGACATTTTTTTACTTTTTCTAATAATATCATGTCTTCATATTTGTGTTTCTAGCACCGTAGATAAGTATTAAAACTGCATCTAAATCTGAACTGGAAGTGATAGAACTAGTATAAAACTAGAGCAAGACCAAGGCTATTAAAGTTATAAATAGTGAAACTTTGTTAGAATTTTTGTTTAAAGAAGGCCAAAAATTTAATTTTTAACCCCTTATTTGAGAGTTGTCTGCTCAGCTGAATAACTTACAGGAAGACAGAGTTTATCAGAGCAGAACTGCACTTCATTACAACCAAGACTACAAGTCGGGCCGCATGCTTCTACCCCATTATCTGCAAGATCATAGGCTATCTTCATTAGCAAAGTGTTCTTTTGTAAAATAAATGACTGAAAACTCATTATTAAATACCGACGAAATATAAAAAATAAAATATAAAAATAAAATATAAAAATAAAACATTAAAATAAAATATAAAAATAAAACATTAAAATAAAATATTAAAATACAATATAAAGATAAATTATAAATATGAAGATGAATATAAATAAAAATGAAAACTTGTTTAAACTTTTCATCTTTATAGCTAGGGTTGTTTCAAGTCCATTGAGTGCTACTCACAGTTGATGCAGTCGTCTCCCGGGTCACACGAGCTGTCCTTCTGCGCGCTGCACGGGAAGTTGCAAAGTCCAACAAAGCAGACCTGTTTCTGCCTGTAGCAGTCGTCGTTGCCATAGCACGTGATTCTACACACCGGGTTAGCCTGATATACCGAGCACACCTCAGTAGTACCGCAATCTGCGGTGTCCTGCAACAATACCACACTCTGTCAGTATGTCATACTGTAGTGTCAGACCTAATGGTAACATACTTTAAAAACATGATGTACATACATATACACACATAATACTACACCTAACTGTTGAGTATTACCGGTACTACGCCTGGCTACTGTGTGCACTGACAGTACTACACTTACAAAATGCTACGTACACTGACAATGCTACACCGGCTACACTCAGCTACTTTGTGGATGGACAATACTGTACTTACTAAATGTAAACTGACAATACTACACCTAGCTACTATGAGCATGGACAATACCACACCTAGTTACTATGTGCACTGACAGTACTACACCTACTAAATGCAAGTACTAACTCACCTTACTAATTAGTATGTGCACTTATAATACTACACATACTAAATGAGCACAGACAATACTACAGCTAGCTACCGTGTGCACTAACAGTACTGCACTTACTAAATGTGCACTGACAATACTACACCTAGCTACTATGAGCATGGACAATACTACACTTACTAAATGTTCACTGACAATACTACACCTAGCTACTATGAGCATGGACAATACCACACCTAGCTACCATGTGCACTGACAATACTACACCTAGCTACTGTGTACACTGACAGTACCACACCTACTAAATACTCACCTTGCAGTAGGACATACAGAGCCCTGTGACACAAGACTGCTGATCAGAGCAGTACTCATTATCCTTGTCACACACCGTGTAGCACCTCCCGTTCAGACACGTAGATATGGAGTCACAGTCACTGCTGGTCTTGCACTTGGGTTTACACAGTCCGCCTACAGGGTCAAGGTCAAATTACAGAGTTCAAGGTCAACTGAATCGTGTATACTCTGTGTATACTCTGTATTTACTCTCTATGTACATTGTGACACAAAGTTCAAGGCCAATAGTGATATACTTACTAACACAAAGTTTATGGGAAACCAGCTAATAGGTATTACTTACTAACACAAAGTTCAAGGTCAAGTAGACAGTGCTCGTCTTTAGTGCAGGTAGTAACGCAGCCAACGCCGGGTTGACAAGTAGATCCTGGTGCACATGTATTATCTACAAGGGAGTCACACATCAGGAGAGTCTCAGGCTCATTATGATAACTACTTTAGAGCAGTATTTTACTGGTGATAACTTTAATAGTAGTTATGTAGCCATGTTTCAAATACTAATCAACTTCAAAAATAAACATTTTGAACAAATATAAATGCCGTCAAAGCAGCAGTAGGTTAGTGGTTAAAGCATTGGCTTACTAAACAGGGTGTCAGTGGTTCGAACCCAAACACCATTAGTGGTGTTAGAAAGGTATAAGGTCAAAATTGTTCCAGTGCCACATATGACCAAGTCCTTAGCCAATTTTAAAAGACCCTTTGCATTAGGGGTTTCTCACAGGGATGGCTACTATAAACTTGCGTGAGTTTTTTTATATCCAATATAAAAGTATAAAGGTAGTGGTATACCAGTTTGCAGTTAAAGTAAGCTCTACACTGCATACTGCTACGGCCACTTCTAACACAGGGATGGAGACTATAAACCAAGTGAGGGTATTAAAGGAGGCAGCCCATACCAATGATAGTACAGCTACGTCTGCATAGGAATGAGTCACAGAGATGAGTAGCTGCCAGACAGCTCTCAGCAGACGTACACATCTGAACGCAGACTCCGTGGGTGCAGAGGTGACTTCCAGGGCAGTCGGTGTGAGAGTGACAGAGTAGTGTACAGACCTGTGAGAGTTTAATACTAGTGTACAATATGTAATACCTGTGAGAGTGTAATACTAGTGTAGTACTAGTGTAGTACTGTGTGTAATACTAGTGTAGTACTGTGTGTAGTACTAGTGTAGTACTGTGTGTAATACTGTGTGTAATGCTTTGTGTAGTACTGTGTGTAATACTGTGTGTTATAGTAAAATGTGTAATACTATGTTTAGTACTATGTGTAATTGCAACACATGATATGTGATACATTATATACAGAAAGCATATTTTATAACTTACAACTTACTCTATTTCCTATAGTCTATATTATATATTATATAAAAGTTGTGCAATGTTCAAAAGTCACAATTACCAACACAGCATATAGTTTAAAGGAGCACGCCCTGTCAAAATGTTCAACTTACATCCTCATGGCAAACGAGATGGGAAGGACATGAGTTACTGCCTGAGCATGTTGGGTAACAGTTTCCACTCTTACAGTGCATATTATTGGCTGGACACTGACGAGAATTTGCATGGCAAACTACAATTCAAAAACAATCATTGAAAAAAATCCAAACAAAGCAGAGAGAGAGAATAAATATGCAGAGAAATGAAGAAAGGGAGAGGGAGAGGGAGAGGGAGAGGGAGAGGGAGGGAGAGGGAGAGGGGGAGAGGGGGGAGAGAGAGAGGGAGAGGGAGAGAGGGAGAGGGAGAGAGGGAGAGGGAGAGAGGGAGAGGGAGAGAGAGAGAGAGAGAGAGGGAGAGAGGGAGAGGGAGAGAGAGGGAGGGAGGGAGAGAGAGGGGGAGAGGGGGAGAGAGAGGGGGAGAGGGAGAGAGGGAGAGAGAGAAAAAGAGAGAAGAGTGCATATAGGTAGATCAAATAAAGTTAGAATAGAAGTATAGACTAACAGCCATTGTCTCCTGTACTGTAGCAGTCGCCAGATATTATTGACCCAGCCTCACACTGACAGATATTAGACTGAGAGGAGCACACAGTTCTTAGCTGAGAGAACCGGCAGTCATCGTACTGAGGATCACACTTGGTAGGGGGAGGTGCGCAGTGTCCCTCATTATCTCGTATACACTCACACCTGCCAGCTGTACCGTTACTGCACACTGCATTCTCACCTGAAGAGTATATCATGTAATATGTAGGTATCAGAAAGCATAGTTCAACCTCTAAACCACAATTAAGGTGTAGTATATAGCAAATATACAACGAGCAAAGTATATACGTGGCATACATTAAATCTTATAATTTAAGTAAACACAGTATTAAACATAAATATAATAGCATATTACATATATAGCATGTTATATAGTTTAGAAGATACAGTAGAAAGTAAAGATGCAGGATAGCATATGATATAGACAATATAGTTTAGACTTTAGAGAATACATCATAGACTATACAATTTAGAGAATACAGTATATACTATAGGATATAGAAAATTCAATATAGAATGTAAAGAATACAGTATAGACTATAGAATACAAAGGATAGAGTATAGAATATAGAGAATACAGTATAGACTATAGAATATAGAGAATAGAGTATAAAGTATAGATTATAGAGAATTCAATATAGACTATAAAATATAGAGAATACAGTATAGAATATAGAGAATACAATATAGACTATAGAATATAGAGAATACAGTATAGACTATAGAATATAGATAGACATAATATAAACAACTCACCACAGTAGTCGCCACCATTACAAGGATGGTTCACCTGCTCCATAATCTCACAAGCGCCATTAATACAGATCTGACCACACCCACACCCACCGGAGGGACACTGCTCGGTCAACTTAGTCTCACATATCCTGCTTTGCTGGAAGCAGACGTGCGTAGAGGGGCATTCGTTGGCATCATCACACGCCCCAACACACCTCCCTCCAATACACCTGTATCCATAGCAACACACTGTTCATATACTTCGACCTATATTCTAACAAGCACTTGCTCACAATTGTTGACAGGTGTTAGGTGTACTCACGAGGTGTCATAGGGGCAGTCCCCATCTCCCGTACAAGCCGACTTCTCCCTACAGACTCCCTGCAAGCACTGAACACCAGTTGGGCAGTCTGAAGTATCGCTGCACCGTCTCACACACACGTTGTTATAGCAGATAGAGTTGCGCAGCCCTGAGCACGGGCAGCCTGATTTGTCCTAAAGTCATAACAATTAGCACCACTAAAAGTATGTAAGTACAGTCACTATAAACGCTAAAAACACTAAATGCTAAAATCATTAAATTTCATGCTAAATTATTACTAAACGCTGAAGTCACTAAATGCTAACATCATTAAAATTTATGCTAAAGTCACTAAATGTTGAAGTACTAAATGCTGAAGACAATAAACACTAAAAACAATATAAACGTGAATGTTACTAAATGTAGATATCAGGGAGCAGCCGCGGTCCAGGGGTTAGAGCGTTTGCCTATAGTCAACATGAAGTCATGGGTTCAAACCCAGACAAAGGCCATTGGTGATGTTAGGAAGAGCATCCAGTCATAATTGCTCCTGTGCCTCATTTAAATAAGTCCTTAGCCCCACTTAAAAAAAACCCTTTCCATTAAGGTTTCTCACAAGGATGGTGACAATAAACTTGCGTGAGCTTATTAAATGTAGATATAATGAATTGGTGAACTGCTAGAGATCTAAACACCAGCTGTTAGAGTGTGTAAATAATGAAAGACATTAAATAGACACATAACTATGACTTTCTGATGGCATAAGGCTATTCAATGTTGAGTCACTCTGCACTAAAACATAAAGAATTATCTGCTCACCTGACACCGAATAGTGCAGAAATTGTCTTCACAGACCTGGTGACTGGCACACTCGTCCTTGCTGGTACATAGCTTGACGCACTGCTGATACTCACATCTATATGAGGTGTCGTCACCACAGTCCGCAGTTGTGTCACATCTGTACCCACAAACCCCTGCTACACACTCACTTCCTGTCCCACATTGAGCATCTACAGCAGGAAGTTGAAATATAGTGATGCTATGTACAACACAGCAGTAACTAGTATATACATCAATATTAAACATCTGGTTGAGAAGATATGATCACTAGTATTCGCCTAAAACAGACACTCCTAATATAAAATCAGTAGTATTCTGTTTTAAAAATAAATTTACATGACCTGATAAACAACTTTGTTTTAAAAACAGCTCATGCCGAAATGTTGAGCACACAACTCTCATTTTTATAATCTTGAATGTTTACAGATTTTGCCACAGGAAAGACTGTTGAGAAATGACAAGCTTATAGGGAGGGTGAAATGCCCCTCTTCTTTCCCCTCCATTAATAATAGTTGTATAAACATGGCCCATAAGCAACTTTTTAATGGCAGTAATCTGTTGTCAAAACTTAGGGAACACAAGCTAAAAGTGAGAGTACGACTTACCATAATCACAGGCCTCTCCTATAGTCACAGGTGTAGCCTCAGTACCTACAATATTCCCGAAATTATTAAGAAAAAGCTGTGAGTCATTTTTACTTATAGAATGTGACTCATAAGGCACGATTTTAAAGCTGCTGTTTTTTACAAAGCAGCAATGAAAATATTCACTCATAGAATTCCAAGATTCTAATAAAATGTTGCGTGATCTAAAGAAAAGTTGTCAGAGTAGAAAATTTCTCTATGCATACATTTCATAGCGAGAATACAGATGGAAGTGATGTCATTTCTCTGTACATGCATTAACATGTTATATCGTAGCCTACTTCACCCGGTCACTAGCCATGGTGCTACTGAACTCTCAGAAAGAGCATAACTCCTAATCATAAAGAATGATATGACTAGACATTACTCCTCTGCAGCTCTCTTCTTACATCAAAGCCAATATTTTGGCCAGAAGCTTATCAATATAATTATATAACATTACTAGATTATAAAAACTATATTTTGTACTTTTACCGATGATTGCTTTTTTACAACTATTAGAAATTTCACTAAAATTTAGGAGTAAATGCAAAGAAAGGTATACATGGTTGGCAGTTGGACAACCAAACCATGTCTACCATGTCTATAGATTCTGAAAACCACAGCTAGAGACTGTGAACTACATACAAAATACATATTTGTACTATACAAATAACGAATAAAGTTTAATACTGGTTAAATTTTAATATCAACATTTAATAATACATCATTGTCAAGGTATGTATTTACATAACATATTAATATAATTATTAAATTTAATAATTATATTATTATTAATAAAAGTACATTACTATCAAAGTAAGTTATATAATTGTATATGTATAGATGTATGTATTTATGATGTGCGAGAAATTCCATTAGAATACACGCTAGTGACCTGCCACACACAGTGCATGTGTTGCGAGTGCAAAAAATTATTAGCCAATGATGTTAGCGTTAAACTTTACTGCTCGCCTACAGACGTTTGTTTTTTAACTACGTCATCGGATTTGGATATTATAAAAGCGGAAATGCAAACTATATAAACCTGTTTTAATTCAGCTCGCTAGAAGTTAAATCGTAAATTAAAATTAAAAAATGTGCTCGCTAAATATTACATGGTAATGAGCCAATTAGATCAAACTGTATTGCACATGCGTGTAGCATTTCTCGCTCAGCATGTTAGACGCTTGAAAATCCGCACGCAATGTCCAATTTTTGGGCTAAATGGGATTTCTCGCACGTCACGCTCGTTGGCCCTACACCAATACATTACTGCCAGGATATAATATTTAACACCATGTACATAATTATTATTATGTAACATATAAGCATTGTACAACATATATTATACCTGTATGAAAAGTATAAAGCAGAGTAGCCACAAGTATAGTCAGTCTCATCATATGTTCTAGAACTCCATCTTTCTCATTCACACCACATCTGAATATTAGTAGTTAGTAGTCCTTTTGCAACACCCTGATGTCTTCAGTATAATCCTAGTGGTCGTATACCCCTTTAATCAGTAGAGGCTGTGGTAGGGTGGCATGCACAACAATACACTGTTTGAAGAAAAACTAATGAATGCAATTGAAATAAGCATTGTTGACAGAAATTTTTTGTGTTTATGATAGTATATATAACTTTTAATAAAACAATAATTATAGACTTGTCAATGGAGAATTGTTTCATACATAGATCTGGCTAGACGAAGACAGCATTGCCTACAGACCCATTGATTGAAGATACCGATGCCAGACATTGCTAGTAATATGTCAAGCAAATCTATAATCTCTGATTGGCTAACCATATTTGGCTGCTGTTTGGTAAAGGAAGTCATTGAGATGGCACTAAGGTAGTTTACAATGTGATTAAAGTTTGTGTTGTGCTGTAACTGCCTAACATCAATTATAGCCTCCACTGTCTTGTAATTGCTGAACAACTGTGAAGTTCTTAACCCCGATTTTTTCCAACTCTGTTGCAGGCTTTAATGGTTTATTCACTTTCATCGTATAGATCATAGAGTATAGACTGTGAGCTAAAAATGCCAAGTTAGCATTAAAGATGTTGCATATTGGGATACTGGAATAAGAATTAGCTGAGTGGGAAAAAAGAAAACAAAGCAACAACAGATGCAACACAACAGCATGGCCCAGCTGCAGCTGTTATATAATAACATTTATATATTAACTGTAGTATTTATCAGGTTTAATTCCCTTTTTAGAATTCTATTTCAAATAATTTTCAGCACCTAGTGTTGAAACAAATCACTTTGCCTGACCTATCTTCAACTTTTTTTATATGTAAACATTTAATATTCAAAATAAACAGCCTCCTGAAATCAGCTGTCAACTAAGTATCTGCCAGTAATCTTCAACAAATCATAAATTTCATAGAAACAAGCAAGACATTCTAAAATTGATAAATAATTTTACCTAAAAGAGAGTTTTTAATGCAATTTTACATTTACTTCAAAAAATTTACAAGTTATCTGTTATGTTTTGAAAAATGTACTGAACAGATAAATAAATAGAAGTCGAAAAATTAAAAACACTGGGGCTTTTAGAATTGTTGCAAATGTAATACTATTTGCACATATGTACCTTTGCTTACTTGGTTTACTATGCTAGATTAAGTAAAACTCTTTGCTAGTTGCTAATGCACCAACAGCTGACTACAAAAAGCAAACAATTGGTAGTAAACTTGACCGCTCATTTTACATTCACAGCTACAATGAATAGCAGAAATTAAATACAATTTTTATTGTTCCGTGCAAGTTATTCTATAAATGTGCACCAAAATGAAGTTAGAATATGCTACATATATAATACTATACTATATATAATCAACTCCACAGAGAAAACGATAGTAAATATGATTGTTTTAATTACATTGACAATAATTATGATGACTCTCTACTAAAATTTTATTAATTCAATAATTAATAAAGGTGTTGAAGTTTTAATTACTTTTACTAAAACATGTTTATATGTAGGGTAACTAAAGTTGCCATGATACCAGTCAGATTTGCAGCATCACCCGACATTTGACAGTAAACAGCCAGTTATAGTTGTGTTTACATTTTCATTTTGCTAGTTATTTCAACTAGAAATAAAGTTATTCACTTATTGTAACATTATAGCAATATTATTTCAATTTATGCTAATAGTTCTCACCTTGTGAGGAATTCCATAATCCAGCCTTTTTTTTGTTTAGAACCTACTAGTTCATTCAGCAGTAGATAACAGCTTACACACAGCACTGACAGTGTTAAGAAAAGTGCTACCTGCAAGACTTTAAACTTAATCACAATGACAATATCAATGTGAGTGATACTGATTGGCATGCCAATAATATCTTCAGGCTCACGCAGTTCACTAATCATGTCAGAAGTGGTTTCTCTGCAGGAAAACTATTCGACGTTAAAAAACCAGGATAGCATTTCGCTGCTCCAGAAACTTGATATCAAGCCGAGAGAGATAATTTACAAACTTGCACCATGAAAGCACATCACCACAACTGGCAGAAGAGTACGAAATGTGGTCACGCGGTAGTGCAGCCGGACAGAAAGCAGTCGAGCAACAATACATTCAGAATTGTGTGCTCCTGACATCTTCAATTACTGAGAGAAGATAACTGCAAAGTTGGGCTATTTGCCTCAAATTCATTACTAGTTGAATCAGTCAAATTACAATCCAACTCACACAAACTTATTTTAAACTTGAGACTCGATTTAAAGGCAAAGCTAACAGACAGTCTAAAATTAGCTTCATTATTATAGTTTCAGCCTAATCATTACTTTTTTATTTATTACCGGTCTTATTACTAAAAAATTTGTGAATTTAAATTGCTGTGAAACTGTTTTGATGTTAGAGGAATTAAAATAAAAAACCTTATAATTCTAAGCTATGCTGCAATAAAACAACTAATTTTAGCTTTATACTAGTAAAATATTTTTATTGTTATAAACAAGAAAATATGTAAATATAATATATAGTAAATAAGACAACATTATTGCAACATTGATCGAAATGTATGGTGGGCTCTTTGACTATTGGCAAGTCATGAAAATGCCTACGAATTGTAGTCCAATCAAATGCCGACAGTTGGCTAACACTCGTTGTATGGTGAAAGACTCCTCATACGCCATTTCTAAAAGGAAAAACAAATTTAAAAACCAAAAAATGTCGTAGAATATACAATTATCTGGTCTAGAATGAAATTATGGTGTAATAAAACATATTGGATGATAGGAAAAAGAATATTTTTGATCCCTAAAATTATAAGTAAATTTAAAATTTAAGGTTTTATCTTATAATAAATATATATATAACATATTTGATAATTAAACAAATCAATTATGGAGAAAATAAAAATGCACGACTTGCTACTGGCTTAGACAATGTCCAAGAGCAAAAGTAAATCAAGTGAAGAGACAACTAGATAGAATAAAGGCCGCCGGATAATCCAAGTTTTTTTAAACTGTAAGAATGGAGAATTAGTTTTACAATTGTAGCCTTAGGTCACATGTATACTCACACTTGTAGGTTCGTATGCACAGCACCCTCTATATTATATACAACATCTAGTAGCCTTTGCAAAGCCTCCTCCCGTTTCTCATTCACTCTGTGGCCAATATTTACAATCTGCTGTGCTGTTTCTTTATCAATGCTTATAGCCATATCATCCTTACTACCAAGTACCTGTACAACATAGAATGAAATGTGTCATCTATATTACCAAGTACCTGTACAACATAGAAAGACATGGGCCAGCTATATTACCAAGTGTCTGTAAAGAACAGAACGACATGTGTCATCTATACTACCAAGTGTCTGTATAACATAGTGACATGTGCCAGCTATAATAGTAAGCACCTGTTCAAAACAGAGTGACGCGTGTCATCTGTCATTCTAGCAAGCATTTACACTCACAGAGCGACATGTGTCGGTTACACTAGCAAGCACTTATGCCACGTAGAGTGACAAGTGTCGAAATTATTATATTACAATTTAACTACATTTCAAGCACTGAAAAGATATTTTTATTAACATAATGTACAGGCACCTGGTTTTCATATTTCTTAAAATTGGTTTCCCTTTCTTTCCTGTAAGCATCTATTTCAGCCTGTGCCTCTTCTTTGGCTTGTTTAAGTCTTCGTGCCTTTCCTTTTGGACAGAATAATATATTGATATTATTAATCAAAGTGAACTCTACATTGATAATGGTAATTAAGAAGACCTTTATACTAATAAACAAGATCCACGTAATTATAATAGTCTATATAATAGTACACTAACAATAGTCAGCTTGGTCAAAGGATTTTATTAAAAAAATCTGACATTTATAGACAAACTGCGTTTGAAAAAAAAAATATTTTATAATTTTTACACATAATCATATCTACCTGATTCCAAAAAAAACATATTTAAAAATCAAAATGATCATATCATTAAAATTATGTCGCCCATTACTGCTAATAGGTCTGATAGAGGCTACTGGTGCAACATTCTTTAAACTTTTTAATGCATTACTTGCTAGATTGTGAAAAAACACGATGATATGGATGGTATTGTTATAAAATGGCTTATGCCAGTAAGAAATTATAATTTAAGGAGTAAATTTAACGATCAATCTGAAATAGAGAAGCTATGCAATATGAAATTACTATTAGTATGTTTCAAATTACTATCACCTATAATCATTATGATTATGAATATGATTTTACGCCGATAAAAATATTAACAATATGAATATAAATATCAATGACAAGTATCAAGTAAATATCAACCGATAACGTTAAGTTTAACAAATGACAAATATGATTATCATAATGAAATTAAATGTTATAACCAGCAAGGGCAACACAATTACAATGAATCGGTTTTTTAGTTTTACCATAAAATAAAAATCAATTTTAATAAATATTGTACTTTGTTTATCACTTTTAATCTAAGGCTAAGGCTAATCACTTTTAATCTTACCTAACTTTTCTTTAATATCATTCTCAACAGTAAGGTTAACGACTAACGCCAAAAGAAACAATCAAACATCACCATATTCAGTTGAAGCTTTAATTTGGATCACACTCACTCTCAGAGTCAGTCTCGCACTCGCACTCACTCTCAGTCTGAGTCTAACAGTGAGTGTGACACTCAGTGACTCACACTGCCTATTTGATATTTCTTAAATTACATGGATCAACACACCTTTTCTAGCAGCTCCTACTTTTTCAGCAGCAGCCTTTTCCGCTGCAAGCAATTGCTGTATTCCTTGACTGTTACTTGCCATTTTAAATTCAAAATAAAGGAATAATGCCTTACTTAGCACCTCTATTGATGACACTTCCAATAGCAAGTCACTTCTTTGCACTTTGTTGATATCATGTGACTTACTTATATCCTGTCATATTGCTTCCGGTTGAGAACATAAGCGTTGTTGAGTTATGTTCTCTCGAGACACACCAAGTTGAGGTATAATAACTTCTAATTAGTGTCAAAATTACCACAAAACGCACATTATTGGTGTGTGGCATGTTGCAAAGCATTATATTTATATTAACAATTGTTAACAGGCAATAGTAAAAATCACTTATATTACAGAAAAATGAAAATTAATAGACACAAAAATGCTATTTTATGCAAATACAATTGTACAAACAGAAATAATTAAAATTGATCAAACTATACTGACTATTTTTTACAAATATATCTTATTTCACTAATAAATTCAACATGTTCCAAGCTGAGTTCTATTTGTACTCAGGAGGAGTGGGAAAGAAAGAGTTTTGTCCAGCAGTAGCACGAGATGGAGCAAATCCCAATAATTTCTGTATATTCTGAAATAAAGGAAACATCAAATCATTGGCATGCTACCACCATTAAACTGAATAGAATGTATATATTAAAAACGATAATAGGAAGTCAGGTGCTATATATTATATATTATATAAATTATCTATTATATAAATTATATATTATATAAATTATATATTATATAAATTATCTATTATATAAATTATCTATTATATAAATTATATATTATACAAATTATTTATTATACAAATTATCTATTATATAAATTATATATTATATAAATTATATATTATATAAATTATCTATTATATAAATTATATGAATTATATAATATATAAATTATATATTATACAAATTATATAATAAATTATAAATTATATATTATATAAACTATACATTATATAAATTATCTATTATATAAATGGTATATATAAGTTGAAATAACATTTAAGGCTATACCCATACCCAGGCAATCTGAGATGAAAAGCTACCTCCTTGTAGACCTTTCAAACTAACAAGAAGATATAGTCAGCATGACCTACTGACCTCTGGCTTATGTAGAAAGCCAAGAGTCACTCTCATCACTGAACAGACGGACAGACAGACAATAGAACGTGGAGATATGTAACTAACCTGACGTATGCTCATCGTGCACAGAATGTAGAGGAAGATGAATGAACAGTCCGTGTAATCATTTCCTGCCAAGTTTCGATGACTGAGGTTTTGCAGAAGAGAAAATGGAACAAATGGAAGAGTTGCCACGACACGCCCGTCAAATATTGAGTTAAACACGCTGAGCAATGCCATAAACACAAAACTAATAGCAAACATTGATTTCATCTTCGTCATGTTAAGATCCCGGCTGTCATTTTTTAGTCTTTCTTCTTGCCTGTCTGTAACAAAACAGCGGAGAGTGTAACATCGCCCATAATGGGTAAAAAACTTAGGCTAAGTGGAATTTATTGTCTGAATGGCTTGATTTGGTATGACTTATTTGCATAGTCGAAATTTGTAATAATGTGTGAGTATCTATAAAAATGTGTATCAGTTACTGGGGTAAATATTTATCATATAAAACACAGTATTTATATAGATATGTATCTATATATCCTCCCACTTATTGTACAATAAGTGGGAGGAGCTTACAGTATAAGAAGCTACCATATTATGACATGTATGCCGCTTCAATTAAAAAGGAAGTTGCTTCTTTAGTAGCCATTTTGTCAGAATTATTGTTCAATAGTCGACTATGACTTAAAGAACAATCTAGTTTTCTTTTTACTTCACAATCTACTAGCTATTAGTAGTGTATGGTTTCTTAGATATACTGCTACACAGTACAATAATTAAATCTAAGGTGTAAAATAAATTTACCAATTTTCTTCTTTGCACTTTTTCCAGTATCACTTATAGTGGCCTTCTGCTTCTCTACTACAACAACAGGGGAACACAATAATAAAAATACTACAATGTATTAAATACGCTAAGTCTTGAATTGTGTATTAAATACAGTAACCCTTGAATTGTGTATGAGATATAGTAACCCTTGAGTTGTGTATTAAATACTGTAAGTCTTGAATTGCGTATTAGATACAGTAGTCTTTGAATATCATAATGACTTGAAGTAAACATACATTTGCCTTGGCAAGTAAAGACAAAACAGCACACCTTACGCTCTACACACACCCCAGGATTTATATACTTCAGGATTTATAAACCACAGGTTTGACAACTCCAAATTTTATACAATATTTTACATAAAAGATAGACAGGTTGAGTATCATTTTCTATGATTGAGCAACTGACACATAAACCTGAAAACTTTTAAAAAGTATATTCTTGTTTCCATTTTACTTATTCGATACATAAATAAAGAAGCATTATCAAGTCATGACATTCAAGTTTCATGTGTCACCGAAGGGCTCCCTGGAATGTAGACATGTCATTGTGAATGAACATATACTTGAGGACTTAGTCGTATTTAGCCAGAAACTTGGTTATTTCAAGCGCAGTTGTTACTATATATTGTTACTATATGTGTGGGGAGTAGCTGTGGTCTAGACTCTAGGGGTTAGAGCGTTTGCCTAGTAAGCACAAAGTCACGGGTTCGAGCCCCGAAAAAGGCCATTGGTGATGTTAAGAAGAGCATCCAGTCATAATTGCCCTTGTGCCACATCTGAATAAACCCTTAGCCTGATTCAACAAAACCTTTCCATCAGGGGTTTTTCACAGGAATGACGACTATAAACTTACATGAGCTTTTTTACTATATATGTAGACTTACATTTTTTTGTCTGCTTTTCCACCTCATTCTTTAGTCTCTGGTAGTTTTCAGTTCTGTAAACTAGCAGCCAAGTTAAACCTATAGAAAATAATTCATTTAGCATAGTTATGAAATTATTCAAAGATTTAAGTCTAAGATACATTTTAGTCATAGCTAGTTGCAAGTCATGTCAACTAAAGTGCTTAATGACTTGGTCAAACAGTTTTTATAATGTTGACTTAGCCTGTTTGATTAATCAACTCAAATTAAAGCTTCAAATTGTTCAATTGCTAAAACTAAAATTAAATGCTATTTGATAAAAGATAAACACAACATAACTTCAACATTGCTTGAATTGACTCAACCCTAGTTTTTTTATTCATAACTTAACTCTGAACCATCAATCGATATCATAATTCATCATCACAGTCAGTTGAAGTTAAAATAAGAAGTACTACTACTACTAGTTTATTGTGGTCATATGTGGCCCAACACTATAAAGCAGTAAGTAGTAAAAGCACAGGCTTCATGATCTGTAGGTTAAGTACCTTAAGGTGATGATTTAGTAGTAGTACTAGTAGTAGTAGTAGTAGTAGTACTTCTTATTTTAACTTCAACTTGAGCTTCAGTACTAGTACTAGTAGTAGTAGTACTACTACTACTCCTAGTACTAGTACTAATAGTACTAGTACTGTAGTAGTAGTACTAGTACAAGTACTACTTCTACTACTAGTACAGTAGTAGTAGTACTACTAGTATTACTACTACTAGTAGTAGTAGCACTAAGTCTAACCTTCTCCAAGAAGAGCTGTACATGTTGATATGCCAACAATTAATAGCGTATCAGAAAGAACCATTTCTGAAATTTATATTGACTGATACCGACTTTAAATTTACTTTTGGACGAACTACTCCAAACTCAAAATGGAATCAATTACTGATAGAAGTTTCAGTCAAGTAGTTTTTCTCTCGAATTATAATAAGTCAGGTAGTAAAGGTCCAACTCGACCCAAATGCAACTTTTAGCACTATCGCCTAAGCAGAAGTGCGCCTTCAATAGGTAATCACTATAGTTAGATTTTTTACCACATGAACAATACGAAAATATGGCCCTATTAATGCGTAGTCGATCCGTCTGTACTCAACCTTTCACCGGAAATCCCAGGTTTGATCTGTGTCGGTCAATGTTGATATCCACACCTCATTGGTGTCAATGTTCTTTGTATTTTAACGACCCCAATAGTAGTTTTTTTAGCCTGGGCGCATGCTTATAAAAACTATAGCTGCTAATAACCCTTTATTAATTCTGTAAAAGTGCTGTATCAAAAATCCTAAGGACAAATTCTAAGCTAAGTTGTTACTATAACCACAATTCAAGAGAAGAAAAGATACTACTTCAACATCATGCTCAGCATCTAATGATTTCTTCTGAAATTATATTAATATTTACTATTTAGTATGGAAATTATATTTAGTATTACTGCAACAAAATTGGTTGAGATTGAATTTAACGAATTAAGTGCAAATTCTTAATTGGATGCTTTGTTGTAAATTCAATACTGGAACTATTACTTTTCGTTTTAGCGTCTAGTACTATACAGTATACTTGTACTCAACTTGTAGTAGTACTAGTACTAGTAGTAGTAGTACTAGTAGTAACATTCATATTTATATTATTATTGAAATTTAATATTATTAATAATAATATTATTAAAAGTAATATTATTATGAATAAAACTATAACTATTAATATATAATTATGTTTATTAATATTAGCTATTTAAATTTAGCATCAGTATCAGATTCAGTGTGATTATGACTGAGTATGAGCAATGTGAATGAGTATTAAATTTAATAATTTTATTGCAATAAATGAATAATATTAATTGCAATTATTTGATAAATTTATAATTACTATAAGATAACCACATTCATAATTCATGTTGATAATTGATAATGATATTGCTATTGCTATTATGAATTTCAATTTGAGAAATAAATGTAAAATTATTATAGCCTAATTGAATTTAATAACTCTACTAATATTATTAACATTATGATTATTACTAATACTTACTATCACAATGAGTATGACAAAGACACATGGACATGTTAATCATCATATAGTTGATTATAATGACACCATAATGATGTAGTCTCAGTCTCGCACTCACTTTTCATACTGTAAGTTAAATTAGGAACATTAGGTCATTGTTACCTGCAACAGAATTGTCATTTCAGTGTGATCACTAGTGTCTGGTAAATGCTCATAGGTAAATTTTGATACACACTAGATGATACATGTGATATATTGTTAATTGAGTAAGGGAAATGATGGCTGCTTATTGCTTAGTTTCACTTCAAAGCTGTTTGCTGTGTTTATTTCAGTAGAATTCAACTAATTCATGGCACTTTCCATGTAATTCAGACATGATTGTAATGTTATAGACACGTGCTATTATTTAAACACATATTTGGACACTTATTAAATTTGCTGCGCTAATGTCAACATGGTAAACTTCACAATGAAACCTCATAATTAGTTGGACAATGAGACCTAGTAATTGGTTAGTGTATGATAGCTTTAAATACCAATTGTCAACAGGCAATGCATCAAGTTGATGTGAATGATTTTAGCCCTTTCCTCAGCAAAGCCCTCAGTGGTTAAAAAAACAGAAACAAATACAATTCCTTTTTCATTTAGTATGAAATATTGTAATTCTAGCTTTAAAAAGCTTTATTGCATATATTTAGTATGTTACTTAGTATTTGTTCAGTGGACTAGAAATATTGTTTAAGCTAGTAAGACTTTCTATATTATTGAATCATTTCTAGTAGAGGAACATACAAAATACAAGTATATTATTGTTGAGCTTTTGCTTTTCTATTGCTGATGCACTCTAACCCACTAAATAGGGCACACAACTCTAATATTTTATACATTTTGCTTCAGTGTAGCTAGATCCTTATTGTAGAAGAGTTGCCATTATAAATTACATTAGTAGAACGCTACTACTACAAAATGCACTGCTCTTTTTATAACTATGGGTTAGTTGTTCGTTAGGGGTATGGGTGTAACACTTGATGCAAGCTGGTATGAACTGTTGAACAACTAGAGTAAATACAAATAATTCCATTGTACTATTGCACTCAAAATCACTCACAATATGTACATCATAGCAAACTGTTATGTAATGTAAAAACAATTGTTTGAATTCAAATTTAAGCACAAACCTTTAAATAATTTGAGCATTTGAAACCAATTACTAGAAGCTGCAACTCTGAAATGTCTGTCCATTTCATACAAAGCTGGCCATATGCTAATAATCAACATTGTTGCTCTTTCCAAGTTTGCTTAATATTGTAATTTAATTTTAAAATTATTTCATTTATTATTCAACTTTATTCCAACGGTTTTGATTTTATTATTTTTTTTATCATAAGTTGATTATTTATTTCATGGTTCAACAAAAAATATGGTTTGTAAAGTAGTGTATTAGTTTTAAGAAAACTTTGATGCTTATAATTATTACGTTATCAGTAAATGAATGTAGTGTAACTGTGTCTTTTGTCCCTCCTACCTCTCATATAACTAGTTTCTCACAGTATTTGGTTTTAGTCCTTGTGGATCACCTCTCATATAACTACCGGTTTATTGCTATCAGCTAAGGTTTCTAAAGCGTTATAAAGTTTTATAGTTTAACCTTCAAAGGCAGAGTTACAGTTTCTTTCTAGAAAATATTTTCAAGATGAGAAGTCGTCTTATCTGTAAAATAAAGCATTCATCCTCAACATCAAATTATTTTTTTTTGATGATAAAATTTTTAATAACGAATTATTTTATTCAATTGAAAGACCAAGCCTCTAATCTAATAAATTATTTAATGATTAATTATCCCAACTATATCTTTAGTTTTGTAAATAACAAGTTTTCTAGAAATATAGTTCTTCTGTATGAAAGAGACAAAGTTAAGATTCAAAGTTAGCTATTAGTATTGTATGTTTTCAGTGTGACTTGAGGAAACAAGGAATAAATTGATAGCAAGTAGAAAATGTGTTCCATAGATGCATTGATAGTCATTAAAAGTGTTTTCTACAGTTTGTTCCTGCTTTAGTTGAACATTTGAAAGTATAGACCCTGCTAATATGTGCACCTTTACCAAAATATCTATAGCATAGTTGGGATTTTATGTAGCAGTCAAACTTTTACTTTTTAATGAGTTTGCTCTCTATTGTGATCTAACTAGGCCCTGATAGGAGAAAACAACTCTTATTGTTAATTGAGTATCAGGGTTTTGGAAAGGATCTTTTGAGTGGTTTAATGAGATTCACTGACTAAAAGATGTAGTGATGAGTTTACCCAGTGGCTCCCGTGGTGTAATGGTAGCACACAATCGAACCAGAGGACTCGGGGATTCCCAGTGGGGGCAATTATTTTACAAAAGATCTGCTATTTTGTTTTCAAATAGTCACACCTCCTAATTTTTGATTAGTAAGATGCCTCCAACTACTTGCACAGCACTTGAGTAAACGTGCCAGCTGTCGTCACAAGGCATGCAATGTGACAGTATGTGTTATCGGGCAGGATCATTTCCTGATAAGAGCACGAATAAACTAAAGCCATTTTCACACAGGATTGGCTGTAATAAAAGCCAAACTAGAATTACATTATCCTATATGAGTAATAAAACATTTTATCGCCATTTGATGTACAACTGACACTCAATAAAAACAAGGAAGTGCACCAAAAGTATTCTATCATCCTCAAAGCACGCACATTGCACTCCCTAATAATACATTTACCATCATAGCCTTATCTAAAAGTTGATTACTTATTGTATAACCTAATCTATTATGTGGTTGTCTACCTGCCAAAAATGTGAACTCTGACCTCTAACCAATCACAGCCCACATAGCTATATATAATACTTGTGTGTCATGTGATTACAGCACATGTCAATCACTTGTTGTAGTTGTCACATACCGTAAGAATGGGGACCTGGCTCACATTTAGCACCTGCTTTATCTTGTCACTTTCTCTGAGTGTTGATTGCAAGCACATGCGTGACTTGTCACCTCTTAACAAACTTCCTAAAGTTGATGTGTATGCAAAGGGTTTGAAAGACAGGATTCCACCAATCAGCAATGCGGACACTAAAGTTAGACCAATCATATACATGCATGGAATATTTGGGAAAGCAGATGAAAAGAACTTTGCTTGTCAATACATACCAAGTGTAAGTTGGCTTTGGCTGTTTCTGTTTTCTCGAATTTTATTTAATCAACCATTTTCATGCATTTTATATCTTTGTCCGGCATTGAAGTATTTGGAAATTTCTGAGTTCTTCTCAGTTTGCTTTTTCTATAGTTTTACGATCAATTGTAAACATAAATAAAAGCTCAAAACTATGCAATTTTCATAAGATATGCCCATATTTCGCTCTTCTTATTAGTGTATTAATTGCTTTGTGTCTATAGGTGGTGCCAGGGGCCGTGGTATACGCTCTGGACATGTTCGATGGAGCAGAAAGTGCACTGAACCTGGATTACCAGCTGAAGTATATCATGCCTGCCATGCAGAAGGTACTAAATACCCTAGGTATCATGTAGGTCAGATTAGAGCTGTGCCAGTGCTTGTTTATTTGTAATATATAGTGCTCCCTCTGTATCTCACCGTTACATTTCTCACGAACTTCCAAAGGTCATGAGAAGTGCCTGAACCCCTTTTTGTGGCTTAACTATAGAACAAAATGGCTGAATTTATTGCATCTGTGAGTTAAATCTGGTATTCTACTATTTTTCTCAAGACCCACAGTTTAATGAGATATGGGGGAGCACTGTGTGTGTCTCAGGGTAGAGCTGTGCTGATTTGATTTATTGAACTGCTATGTAGTCTAACTCTTAAGCATATTACTGTATAGATTAAATGGTGAATTAATTTGTTTTCTCTAATATATTTTTGATTAGTATTCCCTACTACTAAAGATTTAGACTTCCTGATTTCTATACAGATAATGGACAATCACACAGACACTGGAGTTACCCTCCTCTGTTACTCTCAAGGAGGTGTTATCTGCAGAGGAGTGGTCCAGATGTTATCTACACACAACGTGCACACTTTCATAACCCTGAGTTCTCCACTCGACGGCCAGTACGGGGTGACAAGCTATATGTCCCCTTTTGTACCTAACAAAGATCGTCGCTATCTGTGGGAGTGAGTAACTGGAATATTGCTAGAAGCAGCACAGAGTTGGGGGTGATTGAGTACAGTGTTTTTATACATATCAGTGTTGAACTCAAAACTCAAGACCCCAAAGCCACCGAGTGCAGTGGTTATGGGGTCTTGAGTTTTGAGTTGGGGTTTTGAAGTTTGGACAACAATGTGTATAAAAATACTGTACTCGGTCACCCCCAACCTGAAGCAGCGCAATCTTTGAGTAGCTTCACATTGTCTCCTTGAATATCGCTAAAAGCAGCACCGAGTTGGAGGTGGCTGAGTACAGTGTGACTGTACTGTCTCCCAACAGCTTCTCACTCTGTACTTGTGTCACTTGAAGGTTCTGGTACTCGGACATTGGACAAGACATCTCTATTGGTGACTACTGGAACGACCCCCACCACCAGGAGGCGTTCTCCGACAATAAGACAGACGTTCTGATCGCTCGACTAAATAATCAAACAGGACATCCTAACAGTGTCGGTGAGTCGTAGTTACTGTAGTCACAGTTACTGTAGTCATAGTTACTGTAGTCACATTTACTGTAGTCATAGTTACTCATAGTCACAGTTACTGTAGTCACAGTTACTCATAGTCATAGTTACTCATAGTCATAGTTACTGTAGTCACAGTTACTCGTAGTCATAGTTACTCCTAGTCATAGTTACTGTAGTCACAGTTACTGTAGTCATAGTTACTCATAGTCATAGTTACTATAGTCACAGTTACTCATAGTTACAGTTACTCATAGTCATAGTTACTGTAGTCACAGTTACTCATAGCCATAGTTACTGTAGTCACAGTTACTCATAGCCACAGTTACTTGTAGTCATAGTTACTAGTAGTCATAGTTACTCGTAGTCAGAGTCACTGATGTTGAATATAGTCAGTCATAGCATCCACTGTAATAGTTTTAGTTTCAGCTAAGTATTTCATAATGAACAGCTCATTACACGCTATGATAACCTCATATCCTGTTTACTAGACATGTGATGTATGACACCATATCCCGTTTACTAGACATGTGATGTATGACATCATATCCTGTTTACTAGATATGTGATGTATAATAGATACACAGAAACAGAGTTGGGCTGGATATGCTGTCACATGTCTTATTTCGAGTGCATTTTAGTTCCTTTCTTCTCTTCACTCACTTTATTTATACTATGAAGGAAACATCATGTTATCTGCTAGTTTAAACAACATCTACTAGCTGAGCAGTGTGAAGACTTTATTCACTACACAACCAGGACAACCCTATAAAAAGGGAAGACTCCACACTGCTTATACCTCCCTAGTAGCATGTTGTTCTCATCATACTGTAACATGTAGTCTAAGTATTACATAACAGTACCAGCAGCAGTACAGATACATTGACAGCATCTTGTAATCTGTTGTATATGATTGTCAGTTAGTTGGGCAGAACTTAATTAATAAATATTACTTGAAGAGTACAAGAAGAACTTCCTGAAACTAGAGAGACTGGTGATGATTGGTGGACCTGATGACACAGTGATTACACCTTGGCAAAGTGCCCAACTCGGATTCTATAACCAGAATGAGACAGTCCTGCCCTTTGAGAAGCAGCCTGTGAGTTGTATGCAGTTACTTGGAGTTGTGTGCACATGAGAGGTCGTATATCGTGTTCAATATTGACCTGCAGTAGATACTGTCTGGTTCTTGTGTAGTTACTTATTCTCACCCATTAAACTATAACCCGTATAGAAGTATCAGTCCATTGATCTCACCCCTATTACGACATATTATATGCGGTTACTTGGAGTTGTGTGTTCATTTGATGACTTCCTATACCTGATACTGCCATGTAAAACCCACTTAGAGTGTTTGTTAATAAACTCAAAGTTCAAACATAAACTGGTTGAACTGTCAAATTTAGCTTTGAGCACCTGTTTCCACTAGTCAAGTATGTTAGCATTGTTTCTGGTGCCACTCAATGTCAACCATTTCTATATTACAATAATTGTATTGTTTTATATTAATAATATTATTGTTATTCTTATCTGATAGTTAATTATATTGTAATAAAATGAGAATAATTTATTGTTGTAAAAATTAATTCCACTAATAATACTGTCTATTGTGGTATTAGCATATCATTCCAATTAGAATATCATTAAAAACTCACTCAAGTTTATAGTCACTATCCCTGTGAGAGAAACCCTGATGGAAAGGGTTTTTTGTTAAATTGGCTAAGGACTTGTTTCAATGAGGCACAAGAGCAATTATGGCTGAATGCTCTTCCTAATATCACTGCTTGTGTTTACTAGGCCATCACTCTAACCACTGCTCTCCAACTATAATACCTTCTATTGTAACCATGTTACATTTATTATTATTGTATTATCTATGTGATATTATTAATTCGCTTTTAGTTGTAGTCATGTTAGACTCCAAAGTACTGTTTGATATTGCAGTGGTACAGTTCTGATGAGTTTGGATTGAGAACACTGAATGAAGCTAACAAGGTGGTCCGTCACACAGTGGCTGGGGTGAACCACGTCTACTGGTACAGAAATCAGAAAGTGTTCGACTGCTGTGTCATCCCCTATATTTCATAGGCATTTTATATATTATGTTAGATAAAAATTTAGGCCATATATTTATACCAACTGTAGAGTTATAGTCCATGGACTTATATAAGTCATAAGGTTGTAATTGATTCATAAATTTGGAATTACAGTGATAAGGTTATCTGTGCACACCATTCATTAGTTTTTTCAGTATGGGCATCCTCCACCCGCCCCTTTACTTTAATATGTTACAGTCAGTCTTTTAAAAACTTGTCTTCATTGGATAAAACCTGGTTTCATTATGTAAATCTTGCTTCCATTGGATGGTGCTCAAATACCCCTGACCAATGTGCACTTATATTTCTGTACTGTTTCCTAATCGAATGAGTCATACGGCAGCTATTTCTACTAGATGATTTCTTGTTTAGGAAATTATTTCTCCACAATGCAATGCAATACACGTGCCATGTCACATAACTGGGTTATTTTGTAGCCTCAAAAATCATTTTATTCAGTGCTACTTTTCTATAGATTCAATCAGGTGCATTTTCATTCTTTCATTTTGGTTTGATATATTATGTTTTGCATGTCTATGATATACTATATTGTAGATGTTATATGTATTATAGTGTACATACAATATATGTTACATGTTATTACATTATACATGTGATTTATATTATATTGTATGTGTGATATATTTTATAATATACATGTAATACATATTATATTATACATATTTAATAAATATGATAATATACATGTAATACATATTATATTATACATATGTAATAAATATGATATTAAACATGTAATACATATTATATTATACATATATAATATCTATTATGATATAAATATTATATATATTATATTATGTTACTGCCACAGTTTATTTCAACAAAAATTTAATGTTAGTCTAATTCTTCAGCTACTCATCAGCAATAATAGTTATGTTGGTATAACAATTGTAATTTACTATCAAACTCAGTATATTTTGTAGCAAACCGATGCCATTCAGCAATAGCTGACCATAATATTTACACAGATTTGTCTTCCCCATGTCTGTATTTACTCCAGAATTGTGGCATAACATAACTGGTGAACAGTTATTTTTACAACTTTATACTTTTGGTTTTGTATTAGTTTTTTTGGAATAAAATATTCATACAACTATATATTATTATTATATTATTCACTCATTGTTCACTGACTGTCTGTTGAATACATTTAAAAGCGACTTTCACTGGACTACAATATTTTATGGTTTAACTCAACTCTTTGTTTTGTCATGTATGGTGTAAGCATTGTATAATTTTGACATAGATGAGTCTGTATGTTCAATAGTATTTGCAAAACCATAAGTTTTGTCATGAATAAGAAATAGACGCAAGCGTTATATTAATTTTAGTCTAATTGAATTGTTGACTGAAAATTGTGAAAGTCCAAAATGCACCTTGTGCAAGTTGCATATAGGTGCATTAGCACTAAAATTGGCCATACGTGTTGGTATGGCTGTTCATGCTTTTTATTTGATAGAAGACAACTTCTTAAAAGCTTATCTACTGTAATAAACTAACTTATAACTACCATGTAATGAATTTGACTGAAAATAACAGATGGCAGCTTAATGCAATACCCCTTCAGAGTGTAAAAGCATTTTGCATGCAACTATCACCCAATATTGATACATAGTGCATGTTACCTTCAGCAGCTAGTCTACACTCTATGTTTATAAATTACATTTAGAATAAACATTGATTTATTTTTTACCTGTATTTAAAATAGAAATGGTTATATACACAATATTTACAAATTATAAGAGTTGTGCTACCTTGTATTTTATTGCAAATAAGGTATAATGTACTTATCAAACACTTCAGGGGTTTTATACCATTGTGTGTGATGTACACCAGGGTGTGTGTGTCTCACAATCCTACCTCTTTTGTGAAGAGAACGTAAACCAAACTCATCTCTTTCATACCACTGTAAATATTTATACAGAATTTAAACTTATAATATCTTGAGCTTTGCAACTTTATAGACATTATAGATATTGTTTATAACATTACAATATGCTTTTATAATAATCAATATGTGCCAATAACCTCAGGCCAGTTAAATTATTGGCTCATAAAGCATGCTGTTTAGAGTTTAGACTAATTATTCTCAAGTTCTCTAGCAGCTAACCTGCAAGTCAGTATATTAATTGATATGCCAATGTTCAACAGTTCAATAGTTCAGTGGGTTATAAACATCATGAAAGCAGTACAATGTTACATGTGTACAACAAAGCAGTAAATTAGTCAATAAATAACTTGGTGATCACGCAGTTTACACTAAGTCTGAGTACTGGATAGATGTGGCTCGATCTGTAGCTTTTGGCTATACAGGTAGAATTTGGTCAAATATATTTGAACAAGATAGTAGTGAGCACAAAATCAGCACAAAACAGACTAAATTTCTGCTTGTGGATCATTTTACTTGATTTAGTATACACTGGAGATCTTCAGTTTTAGCTATTTTTCACAATTTAGCTGGTAATGAACATGACTTTTTGCCCAAAACTAGTAAAACACCAATAAATATACCGAAACAATTAAGGTTCTTCTTAATTTTGCTTGATTTCCCATGTTTTTTTTATATATTTAGCTTATTAGGAGTGCGGACCGTTACGAAAAAACCGTAACGGTCCACAACCAAAAGTAGCTGAATAATTAAAAAAAAACATGGAAAATGAAGCAAAATTAAAAAGAGCTTTAATTAGGTGTATTTATTGGTGTTTTACTAGTTTTGGCCAAAAAACCCACCATGTCCATTAGCAGTTAAATTGTGAAAAATAGCTAAAAACTGAAGATATCCAGTGTGTACTAAATTAAGTAAAATGACCCATGTCTAAAGATTTTGCTAGCAGTCTGTACAGAAACCCGTTCCTTAAGGCCTTGGTGACTAAGTAACTACACAAGAACCATACCAGGTCATTATTGAGTACGATATACAACCGCTCATGTGCACACAACTCCAAATAACAGTGTATAATAATATATATTATAATAGAGGTGAGAATAAGTAACTACACAAGAACCAGACAGTATCCACTGCAGGTCAATATTGAATAAAGATATATGACCTCTCAAGAGCACACAACTCCAAGTAACCGCATGTAATATATCGTAATAGGGGTGAGATCAATGGACTGATACTTCTATACGAGTTATAGTTTAATGGGTGAGAATAAGTAACTACACAAGAACCAGACAGTATCTACTGCAGGTCAATATTGAATAAGATATATGACCTCTCAAGAGCACACAACTCCAAGTAACTGCATATAACTTACAGGCTGCTTCTCAAAGGGCAGGACTGTCTCATTCTGGTTATAGAATCCGAGTTGGGCACTTTGCCAAGGTGTAATCACTGTGTCATCAGGTCCACCAATCATCACCAGTCTCTCTAGTTTCAGGAAGTTCTTCTTGTACTCTTCAAGTAATATTTATTAATTAAGTTCTGCCCAACTAGCTGACAATCATATACAACTAACCGGCTACAAGATGCTGTCAATATATCTGTACTGCTGCTGGTACTGTTATGTAATAATTAGACTACATGTTACAGTATGATGAGAACAACATGCTACTGGGGAGGTAAAAGCAGTGTGGAGTCTTCCCTATATATAGGGCTGTCCTGGTTGTGTAGGTAATAAAGTCTCTCTTGGCACTGCTTAGCTAGTAGATGTTGTTTTTAACTAGCAGATGACATGATGTTTTCTTCATAGTATAAATAGTGAGTGAAGAGAAGACAAGAACTAAAATGTACTCAAAATAAGACATATGACAGCATATCCAGTTCAACTCTGTCTCTGTGTGTTTATCATACGTCACATATCTAGTTAACAGGATTGATTGAGTCCAAGTGACTATGACTATAAATATCTGTAACTATAAGTATAACTATTACTAAAAGTAACTATGACTATAGACAACTATAAACACTAAACCACATGTCTAGTGCTAATACGTATCAATATAGTTGTTGTAGTTCGAGATTCATTGTGAATCTTATACCAAACTATAGTTCAACTAACCTTGACTTTGAGAATGGCCAGTCTGATTGTTGAGTCTGGCTAAGAAGATGTCCTTGGAAGGGTCAGAAAACTCCCCCTGGTGATGAGGGTCATTCCAGTAGTCTCCCACAGATATCCACCTCCCCAACTCAGAGTACCAGAACCTAGACAATATAAAAGAGTGTATAACTAAGGCTAGCTCTAGCAAATGTGAAATGAACATGTTTTAGCACAGGATCTTTACAGATGTAAGTAATTTAGTAAGGCTGGGCTATTACTCACTCCCATAATGAGTCCCTGTTCATTAATCCGGTAAAATGTTGAACAAAGCCAGTAACCCCAAACTGCCCTGCAAGTGGAGAACTTAAGGCTATGAAAGTGTGCACATTGTGTGTGGATAACATCTGGACCACTCCTCTGCAGATAACACCTCCTTGAGAGTAACAGAGTAGGGTAACTCCAGTGTCTGTGTGATTGTCCATTATCTGTATAGCAGTCAAACGGGAATTCCAAATAGCAGGTGTTAGATAATACATGGGAATTCCAAATGAATATGCAATGGAATAAAATTTGAAACCATAATAATTACATTAGCTTCAATTTGTTTACTATAATTATGTGTTTTAAGTTTAAAAGTACATAAAATATATTGTAGGTATACCATGATCATCAAAATGGATTTAAAGAAAACCTCTTTTTGATGATTGCTAATGAAGCGAAAACACATATTTGGCTATTTGGCTATACTTGGCTACAAACATAAAAGTTTATAACACTTAAACCTGCAATATAATATAAATATAGTATAGTTTAAATAAAAATCAAGCCCTTTTATACCTCATATGTATACCCTACATCTAACCATTGATAAACCTAGCTATAATTGGATGTCATAGTATGGCAGGCCAAGCAGGTGATAGGAAGGTAGTCTGTTCATAGTATGGCAGGCCAAGCAGGTGATAGGGAGGTAGTCTGTGAGAAGCAGCACCTGTCTGTCCTATAGGAAACCACTGTACAGCTCAACCCTTGCAGACAACACGTAATGCTTTCATGCAGCTGTGATAAGGATGCCACAGTCACACCATACTGAATATGGGGCCATACCCTACCACGGAACAAACTAAGTTATTTAGTGCAGAGATAGTGTAGATTTCTTTAGATATTACCTCTTGCATAGCTGGCAGAATGCGCTTCATTTGAACACCCAGGTCTTCAGCACTCTCTAAGCCATTGAACATTCGGAGATAGTAGATCTTAATTCCAGGGTAAAACTACAGAGAAGATGTGGTTGCCACAATAATATAGTTTATAAATATATTATAGAAATATAGAGGTAAAACTTTAAACAAATTTAGCTACATTAATAGTTTAAATATTAAAGACACTTGGCATATACTGTGAACAATATATGTCGTGTGAGATTTTTTAAATATATATATATATATATATATATATATATATATATATATATATATATATATATATATATATATATATATATATATATATATATATAAGTTTTGTATCACAACATGTTATAACTACCTTCGGGAGATACTCTTGTGCAAAGTTCACTTCATTTCCTGTCCCGAATATACCGTGCATGAAGATGACTGGACGAACACCACCAACCACGCCTGTGTTTTCATTGGATGACCTTTGGGCAGGAAGTAAGCCAGCAGATGTCACTCCAAAGAATAGACAGCAGGACAAGATTGTAAGCCAAAGTTTGGTCATACTGAAAGTAGTTACACATGTATTGTTTAACATTATGACTTCTTTTATATATATGAATTTTTGTGTGTGTGTGCGTGCGCGCGTGTGTCTGTGTGTGTAAAATCAGAGTAAATATTAGTAGGAATATTAGATTGTGTGTCAAACAATCTTATTTCATAGTTTCATCAAAATTCTGAAAGTTATGAACAGATTAAAAGAAATATTAAAGTAATATTAAGTTTCTGCATGATGCAAGTGTAAGCAATATTTATATGAACAGTCTACATCTTTAGTTAAAATTATGCTATTACTGGACAGCTGGCATTAACCCCCAAGTTTCATAGCTTAACACTTAGTGCCACTTCTATAATATAGAAAAATGAAAAACCATCTTTAGAAATACATGGATTCAAAGCACAGAAATATTTATATTCAAATTGAAACTACGCACCTGGCAGGAGTGAGCAAGTGTCCACAGTTGTCAGACAATGTCAACACCTCGTACAACCAAGCACCTTGCAGACAATGACACTGTCATTTCATTCATGAAACGTCTGGCTGAGCGCATGCTTTAAGCAGCCAATCAGATACCAGAGCTTAAGCTTGATTAGTTATGTTGACAGTGTGTCACACGTGCTTTGTGGAGAGGTGCGCGTTACATAATTCGTGTGATTTTTAGGCCGAGCTTCAACACATTAAAGTGACTGTTGACAGATTGATTGAACTCAAAATTACAAAAATCTAATGCAAAATTTTGCCTCAACTTCTAGGCACAGATTCCAACAAGATTTTTAGTTCAAATTTACAAGAAAGCAATCTAATGTTTTAATCATATATTAAATTTCTAAAAAGTACTTACAATAAAACTAAAATGATTATATTGCATAAATTAACATCAATAATTGAAAATACATCATTTATAGTTTCAAAGTCAACTTATAGACATGATAATATGATTAAATTAAAATATTATATCAAGTAGCTCCTCCTTCAATGAGGAGTTGTCATTTCACAGTTTTATTTAGAATCACAATCATGCTGAATTTATTCTGACTATGAAATTAAATGACTAATATGATTAGCCAGAACACCAGTGTGCAATGAAGAATACCATCACAGTTGGTTAATACTACTTTCAGACTTGCTCAGTTTTGTCGATGGTGATTGGCTAGATGAATCTATTCGAGTCTCTGATTGGCTTAGACCTGCTAGAGGTTTATTGGCATGATTTCGGTCATCAGTTTCAGAATTTGTCTGCACTGCACCCATTTGTTGACTAGAAGCTTTGGTTTTGAGCTGTGGTTGGTTAATAGTGTGAGAGGTTATTGTTGATTGGTCAGAAACGTGGCCTAGAGATTTGCTGCCTTTAGCTGACATGCTAGTAGGTGATTGGTCGCTAATTCTACCATCGGATTTACTTTTTGAGATCAATGGCGATACCACAGTTGCAGTCTGTGATTGGCTAGTCTTTGATTGGTTAAAGTTCTTTACTTCTGTTTCGTTCCGAGTGATTTCTACTTCAGAATGGCTCAGCACTGGTACATTAGAATCTGATTGGTGATCTGCTTGTGTGTCAGATTTTGATTGGTTCGTGTGAACCATTACAGTTACAGACTTGCTTTTAGATGGCTGGAGAGAACGCGCGCCAGATTGACTAACTATTTGTTCAGATTGGCTAGAGAAAACCTTCACAGATGTCCTCTCTTCTGATTGGCGGAAACTGGTGGAGGAGGTGTGGTCACTGGTCAAAGAGTCTTCTGATTGGATAGGAGACGTGGTGACTGAATCGCTGCTACTAGCTTGAACCATTTCCCCGTGAATTTCATCATCACTCACTTCCGCATTCTCAAGATACGACTGCACAAAAAAATTGCCCAATTAAAAGTCACACAATAAGTACCGACAGCATAGTCACATTGCTACCTGTGTTCCCTCAATACTTATAGTAAAGTGAAGAGATAAACCGGTGAATTTCAAGAATAATAATAAAATAAGTAATCATCAGGATTTATTCTCTCGTGTGAACCAGTAAACTAACTGAAAACAAATGTGCAGAAAATTAATTATAAAGTCAAACGGCAAAGAAATCTGAAACCATGTTAAGTTAAAGGCTAAGACATAATACTATCACTCCGTTTCCATAACTTCGCATCACATGAATGGATGCCCATAGTCCCATTCTATTGAATTTTCGGTTAAAGTTTGCACAAACTTATGGCTGTGTTTTCATTTGATGCAACTGTTTCCAAACAATAAAAAATAAATCCGAAGCTTGGAAACGCAGTGTATGTAAATGTTGATGTAAATGTTGGGGTGAGTCCCGCTTTAGTAAAACTCGCGCAAGTTTATAGTCACTATCCCTGTGAGAAATCCCTGATGGAAACTAGTTTATGTTAAATTGAGCTAAAGACTTATTTAAATGAGGCACAAGAGCAATTATAACTGGATGCTCTTCCTAACATCACCAATGGCCTTTGTCGGGGTTCGAACCCATGACTTCGTGTGTACTAGGCAAACGCTCTAACCCCTAGACCACGACTGCCCCGCTTTAATATTACTTCTAAAAGATCACACTCTACAGAAACAACTCACATATATAACCTCAGGTCCACCGCCATAGATGCCGTGTAGGAACCTCCAGAGGGGACCCTTGAGGGTGCCGTAGTCTGCTCGCTTCCTCAGAGTATGTTTCTCCTTCCTGAGACCAGGTTTCTCCATGACTATGGACTTGTTGTCAATGGGGCCGGGAGGGGTTGTGGTGTTACCCTGCAATGTTAACACACGTGTGTACCCTAGTGACAGTAACTCTATGTTCGAGCAGACACAAAACCGATATATGCATGTATCACACACAGTACCACATACGGAATGAACAAAATGGTAATTTGCAAAATAAATTATGTAACTTTTGAACAAATTATGAAAATACTTCAACAGACATCATATAAAAGGGATTGCGAAAATCTTTGAACAAATCTTTCATCTTAGTATATGCATGTATCATACAAGACGGAACAAACAGCTTGGCAACACGCTTTATAAAAAATATGATACAAATTTTGAACAAAGTATGAAAATATCACAACAGACATCATGTGAAAAGAAATGGTAAAACTTTTGAAAAATCTTTCATCATAATATGACAATACTTCAACATACATCAATAAACTGCTCCCACTTCCTAAACCAGGTCATGCTGATAGCGTAGTGCCTGCTAGACCGTTTCTTGTTTTTCACGTGAAACGTTTCTTTCTCTCGAAGTTGTCTCTCATGAATGGCGTCCAGAGTGGTTTGACACGCGTTGCATTTGACTAGCGAGTTTATTGCCGGACCACCGCCGTACCTGCAACACATCAGCAGATGGTAAACTCAAAAGTCAAATATAACTCAACAAATTACGTCGTCACACTAAGAAATAGTCTTAGAAACAAACTTGTTGTGCAGATAACCCCAATCCGTGTCGGACAGGGCGACGAGTTTTTCTTCGATATTCTCGTACTCGGTGGGTCTGATAGCCCCATGAACGCACACGTAGTCGGAGCTGTTGGTGATGGGTCCGGGGTCAGCGCAGGTAAACAGTTTAAACAGCCAGAGTTTAGAGATATAGAACTGGAGCAGACCGGGCTTGTTTACCTGCCGGAGACGAGTGAGCAGCCTGTGAAAGAGGACAACTCCTAGGGTTACAGAAATTACTTGTTTTATTGAAAAGACAACTCCTTCCTGCTTTTTATTTGTAAAACAAGACATTTCCAATTTACTTCAGGATAAAACACATAAATATGAAAATTACTGGAACAATATGAACACACACACATATATATATTTATACACAATATAATATTTATATAATACATTATATAATATAATATTTATATAATTTAGCATATATAATGCAATACTCATAAAATATATATAATATATATAACATTTACACAATATAATATATACATATAATATAATAGATACAATATAATATTTATATATATACATTATAACAACTGAAACTCACTTCTGGTTGGATAATTTCCTCTTGCTGGAATCTCTGGTATAGAAGAGAACGTAGCCTTGACATTGTTTAACCGTTTCCACGGAGACTTTTGTAACGTATGAGTCATCATACTCGTACCAGATGTTGGTGGCTGGATGGAGGGCGTACGCAGTGTAGTGTCCACCTACATAGAGAGAGGGGCGTAAGAAGGACTTGCCCGTATAGAAACTAAACATAGGGTTTAGGAACAGTCTACACTGTTGACAGTAAATTGTTTTCAATTTCAAATCTCTCAACAGTATAGCGATTTTCATTTTAAAAAATTGCAAAAACATGACTAGTTGCACTTAATCTATATAATCTTCATTAAACACGGTTCATTTATTAGACACTTGGTGTATGTCATTCATCAGGCTAATAATATATTATAAAGAGAACTATTGACCAACCTGCTACAGAGCCATGGTGACAGATGACACCTGTCAGGTTGTATAGAGAACTGCATGTGTCACCTCTTAAAGCACCTGCCAAACATATGGAACTGGAGATACAGATAGCAAGTCGTTATTAGAGACAGTGAAAAGAGTAGCAAGTGTCAGTGACATGATTAGCAGGTAATTTATAAAGACAGTGCTGAGAGCAGCAGGTATCAGTATGCAGTGACAGTGACAAGGGGAACAGGTGGCTGCATATAATGAAGACAGTGACACTGTTCCACTTGATCTACACAAGGGATATATTCACCGGCTGATAACAGCTCGACTCAACTATATTGACTGACCGTGTTTAATGTAAGACGAGACATCCAGACCGGTAACAGGAAATGACACGTGACTGCCGATTTTACTGGAGTGCATGAGATCGTGTCTAAACCTCTTCAGATGGATACACATGACCTCTGGTAGATGCAAAATGCTAACTTCCTTCAGCCCATTGCGCAACTTTTTACAATTCTCACAGCTGTACATGTTATCACCTGCAGAGTACCACAATATACACCTGCCTATTCAACAAGACAAGCTAACCAATCAGAAGTGACATTGCATATAACCAGCCAATCACAGTTATTCTATCTTACTCACCAGATAGATCATCAGGAGAGAAGAAAGCGGAGAAGCAGTCGTCTAAAGTAACTGAATCAGTTTGCCACCTGCAAAGAGAGAAACAGCCCACATGACACGCCTTCAACTGTGATCCTAACTCCGCCCACTCACCTAGACCATCACATATTATTTTCTCCACCTCTCTGAGCCCACTCACTCACCTACCTACCCTCTAAGCCCACTCTCTACTTCAACTCAGTTCTTATCTTCAGCAATACACTGACTCCACCCATACATTAACTCCACCTACTTAGTTACCAACTCCACCTACCTAATAACTCCACCCACCTATTAACCCACCTACCTATTAACTCTGCCCACCTATTAACTCCACCCACCTACTCCATAGATCGTAGAGATAGGAGAAAGGACTGGTGACCCAGGAGAAGTAACTCCAGTCACTGCCAGAGCCGACACCTTCAGACACCTGCACAGAGGTGTCAGCCTTGCTGTGCAGTCTGCTCAGCTGATCGCCACACGGGATTGGTAGACTCAGGTCCTGGAACTCCTCCGTCGTCACGGACACCTTGTCACAGTGGAGGCAGCGCACGCTGCTTCTGATGAGACCGTTGAACAGGTCAGCTATGACACTGGTGTAGCGGACAGACTGAGTTCCAGAGTCTGAGGAGGGTGAGAGATGTAAGGGTGGGTCAAATGTCACCACATGTTTGAGCTCCTCGTGCAGGCGGTCTATAACACACCTTAGCAGCTCCTGGGTGTCCTGAAAAGACATTTGATCAATGATTGTGAGGAGCTAACAACCCAACCCTAAGATAAACTAGTGAGCTCAGAAATATGCCTCAAAGAACACAGTCTAGAGCATGTAGAAAATAGGCTAGTAAACAGAAAATTTAAACAAACTCAGCGTGAATTCATCAAGAGTAAGTACGCCAAGTAAGTACGTATTATATTAAATTCCATATACAGTGTATGTAGTATATGTACACTGTATGTAGTATATGTACACTGTATGCATTACATGTATACTGTATGCATTACATGTATACTGTATGTATACTGTATGTATACTGTATGTATACTGTATGTATACTGTATGTATACTGTATGTATACTGTATGTATACTGTATGTATACTGTATGTATACTGTATGTATACTGTATGTATACTGTATGTATACTGTATGTATACTGTATGTATACTGTATGTATACTGTATGTATACTGTATGTATACTGTATGTATACTGTATGTATACTGTATGTATACTGTATGTATACTGTATGTATACTGTATGTATACTGTATGTATACTGAATAAACTGTATGTATGATAGATAAGGAAACTTACTTGCTGCATGTACCCTCGGAAGGAAGGGTTGACATGTTTGATAATTCCCAGTAGATCCGAAGGTACGCACACATGGGGCCTTCCCTCCGCCCACATGCCCTGTGAAAACAACCAACAGTGATTCTATGCGAAAAATTTAAAAATATCACATTTTCAAAGGAAACAAACTTGTTTTGACAGAAATAATAAAAATATATATAATAATATTGCAGTTGCTGTAAATAAATAATATTAAGCACGTTATTTGTTACATTCAATATTTTGTTACACTCAACATTTAATTTGCAAAAATGTATATTTATTCATTACTTTTATATTTTACTCCTCTATATATATAGTAAAATATATTTATATTCAGTTTACTTATATTATTATATACATCATTTTTATATTTTTACATATTGATAATTTATATTTAATTTATTCATATATTCATTATATTTTTATATCAAATTCGTTCATATTCGTATATTAATTATGTGTTTATGTTTAATTTATTTGAATAATTGTATTACATGACAGGAAACTGAGAGAGGACAGGATATGGACTCACAAGCATGAGCTCTTTGTATGCTGTAGATAATGGAGCTCTCGACTCATCTACTTCCATGAAGTTCATAAAGTATGTTGTCATTGGATGGCTGAAACAGAGCATACAGCACATGTCAGCTGATTGGCTGACTGAAACAGAGCATACAGTACATATCAGCTGATTGGATGACTGAAACAGAGCATACAGTACATAACAGCTGATTGGATGACAAAAACATAATTTGAATAACACATACTCAAACTCACCAGTTACTAAGGCACTGCAAGGCACTGTTCATATAGCATGTGTTTCCTAAATTTTTCAACCCAACCAGCCCCTTCAATGGTGTTTCCAGTACAGGTCCACCATTAATAGAATCCCAGTCTACAGGTACGCCGCCCTCTTTCTTCACTCTGTAGCATTTGAAACAGATATATTAAAATGACTAACAATAAAAATAACTAGCGAAAGTCACAAACAGTAAGAGCAACTAGCAGTAATGAAAATAGTATCAGAAGTAATTGATAGTGGGGTGACTAATATTCAAAGTGACTAACAGTGAGAGTGACTTACAGTGAGAGTGATTAACACTGGCAGTGACTAATAATAGTCCAATAACAGAGTGCCTAAGAGTAACAGTAACTAATATTAAAAGTGATTAAAAGTGAAAATGGGTGAGGATGAGAGTGAGTAATAGTGTCAATGACTAACACTCACAATAACTAACAGTGACAGTGACTAATAGTAAAAGTGACTAATAGTGCCAATAACTAATAGTGACTAACAGTGAAAGTGACTAAGAGAGAGTGACTAATAGTGAGTGACTAATAGTGAGAATGACTAATAGTAAATGGTGATACCTGAACTCCGGAGTATTGTTGCCATCAAACACCTCACACTCGCAGGCAAAGCACCAGAACCTTCTACCAGATAAGTTAATGGCCACAGAGTGATGGGAATACTTATAGTGAATGAGAATATGATCAGTTGAGTCTGTGCCGTGACTGGCATAGCACTGGATACACACAGCACACAGCCACAACTCTCCTTGGTACATATGACATGCCCTGCACTTGCTCTGTAACACACCACATAACTAAACCTGTTATACAGCCATACAGGATTTATTGGAGTGATGCATTTGGAATTATGTCCTCATGATACAGGCAAATAAATAGCTTAACTTAATTAATTTATAAAAACCATACACAATATAGAAGAACATAAGAAACTTAAATATCATTATGATACTTGGCAATGCGATTTTATTACAAAGATCAGTTGTGAGAGTCTATAAACAGCCTAAATACAGTTTCATTATATACAGCTAGCTTACAAATATGAAAATGACATCAAATTTTGTGGAAGTATTAGTATAAATTTAAATTAACAACAAACATATCTGTTTAATTTTAATGAAACATGCTGCACTAAGATTAAAAGAGATTAGACACTACAGTGTGAACTACTCCATGTATTAAGAGTTTAGAAAAGAGAAAGGTCCGTTTGGTTGTCAAGATTTACAGATATTAATTTAAAATAACATTTCAATTTTTTGTAATGTTATATAAACCAACTACTGCTTTACAACAAAAACAGAGGAAAAGTCAAACTCTGTTGCCACATGACTAGACTAGTAAAGAGCATCATGGTATCCCTCCGTTTAAAGTCAGAAAGACTTTAGGCCACAGTGTAGTCCATTTACTTACAGCATGTATACAGCAACGCCACTCACGTCTATAGTCACCATCTCAGAGAGCAGCTGTAGTCTAGGGGTTAGAGTGTTTGCCTAGTAAACACGAATTCATGGGTTCGAACCCCAACAAAGGATATTGGTGATGTTAGGAAGAGCATCCAGTCATAATTGCCCCTGTGTCTCATCTGAATAAGTCCTTAGCCCAATTTAATAAAAAACCCTTACTATCCATGTTTCTAACAGGGATGGCGACTATAAACTTGCATGAGTTTATGTATATGAATTACACTGTGACCTAAAGTCTTGATGACTTTAAAACGAAGTCTGTCACAGTGCTCTTAACTAGTCTAGCCATGTCACTTTCACTCTATTGTTTGCAAAGCAGTAGTTGGACCAACTTATAGCATGTATACAGCAATTCCACTCACTTTGGCCTTGGAGGTAATGAGCTGGCGAGAGAGATGCTCATTGCATTGCAGGACATGGGGACATTCACTCATCTTCTTCTTGCTTCTCTTCACCTTTGTCATTCTGTCTCTATCCACTCTCAGAAATCACCACTCGCTGAGCCCAATGCATAAATGTTTTACTAAAATATGACAAACAATCAAACCTGGAAAATAAAATGTCAAACACCAAGTTAAAAACATATTTTTGTTTTAGTAATATAGTAAATAACAACGCTAACACATCATATATAAATGCTAGACAAGCTTATTAGTGGCCAATAAATGATTTTAGTGTTGAAATCCAATCCAGTTTAATGAGTTTATTATACAGTTGTGCCATTGTTCACAATTTTCACTGCTGGCTGCAATAGCCTATAATGGTGAAGCACTAAAACTAGTATTACTATTACTAACTAAAGCTTAGTATTACTATTAGTATTAGTATAAAATCAAAGATAATAAATAGATATAATTATAATAATTAATGCCTATTTACTTATTACAAAATGACTTCTAAACAATAATACAATAACATAAATATTTATAAAGTTTATGTTAATCAATATAATACTAACTCTAAATATAATAGCTATAACTTAATATCTAGTTATTCAATGTATTACTTATATAGTTATTAACTAATTAATTAAATTTATTACTACTGTCAGTGAACTAGTACTACTGCTAGTAGTAGTAGTAGTGCTACAAAACTAGTAGCACTAGCAGTACTACTACTAGTACTAGTAGTGGTACTACTACAGTACTAGTACTAGTAGTAATACTTATACTAGTAGTAGTAGTACTGTAGAATTATTACTATTATTCTATTAGTACTATGATTAACTATGTACTAACTCTAACAATAATAATAACTGATTAACTCTAACTCTAAGATAAACATTCAGATTGAGATTGAGTTACACTTACAGTTAATGAAAATCAAATTATTAAATATACTATACATTATACAGTACATACTATATAGGCATCTCAGTAGATCACCATACCTATATGCTTTTTATCATAAAATCACTTCAATGCGAATACCAATTATCAATAAATTATAAAATAAGAAGCCTGAGCCTTCATAAGTTAATTTTGCTGATTGTAACCAAATTCATTGTTAGCCTAATTTTCTCGAAGCGCATAACCTGTCGTGGGGGCTTCATAGTGCCTCAAAATGTTTTGTTGTGATTCAAGTCTAAAATCATAAAAAAACTGGGATTTTCAGAACAACCTTTCACAATCAAACACAAATTAAAAAAAATAAAAAAAAGAAAATTTAAACACATTATTTAATTTCTTGTGTATTTTGAAAAATTGTATCCGACAAAAAAAACAATGTCGTAAATATACATCAAACTCTTTTTTGCTATTGACCTGTTTCCTTTCTTCTTCGACTCGTGCATGAATGAAAAATGGCCAGTCAACCAAAGGTAGCGCGAACTGACAATTCAGAAGCAGGTAGGTTAAATTAATGATCTCATACCTCGATTAGTGCTTTGTGATTATGTCTCATCATAGTATTATTGTTTCGTCTGTGTTTTTATACTTATTTTATCACAACTGGTATTTGTTACTGAAATTCAATTTCAATTTGCTATTCAAAATCAATTGCATTTCTGATTTCAATTTGAATTTGTGGTGAAATTAAATTCATTTTTAAATTCTCAATAGTCATAGTGGTAGTCATACTGGTACTCAAGCTCATAGAATGCAGAGTAAGTAATATTGCATTGAAATTATTGCGGTTATTAAAAGAGTTCAACGTCTAATCCAACGTTGATGTTGATCGGGATCACTGCTCTGTCAGTGTCATCTGATATTTCAATGTTTGCTGTGAATGAAATCGGATTGATACATTTGTTCCATTTTTTACTTTGATTTTACGCCTTAACATGAAAGCTTACGGGCAACCGCAGGTGTTGATGTAGACCAGGCCTAGGTCTAGTGCTGTCAGTGTCTCGTTTAATAATATTATATCTAGTGCTAGTAGTGTTAGACTAAGTATTGCTATTGCCATTAGTATTAGCAATAATTCGTATTGTCACTGTCAGTGTGAGACTCAGTGTCACATTATCTGTGGCTATTGGTATTACTACACATTTGCAGTTACCATCAGTATCTGTATAGACCCACTTCAGCTAGTATTTGGAAAATAGTTTGATACCTACAAAGGTTTCGAATTCTACCGTCATGTGGTCATTGTGTGTAGTTTACTCTTGGCACGGCAGAGTTCAGACCAGCCTCTCTTTTATTTTAGCAGATGTTGAGCAGGATGCTATTGAAAAAATAGACGAGGTACAAAATGAAATCGATAGACTCAACGAACAAGCTAGTGAAGAAATTTTAAAGGTTGGTTCTCTTTATCTTCAAGTTTTTACCATATAAAGATAACCATTCTTAGGCTTTGTTCATGCTTGAAACTTTGCAATCAAATGAAGGACTAAATGCTGAGCTAGCATATCACCAGGCCAGGTTTAATAAGCTTAGAAACATTTTCCATTTGTAATTATTGTAGTATTTCCATTATTGTAGCTTGTTCTAGTTTCTAGTTTCTTCTATGTTTTCTACTATGGATATCTATTTCAGGTTGAACAAAAATATAATAAATTAAGGCAGCCACACTTCTCCAAAAGGAATGAGTTGATATCGCGGATTCCAGACTTTTGGTTGAATGTATTTGTCAATCACCCTCAGCTTTCCACTTTATTAACAGAGCAGGACGAAGAGGTAAGTAAATAGTAGATAGTCAATAAGTAAACAGCCAGTATTTACTGTGTTGGTGACATTTTTTCTGTGTTCTACTGCTCATATAACTGTTGTGATGTTTGCAGGTCCTACATTACTTGTCTCAAGTAGAAATAGAAGAATTCGAAGACATAAAATCCGGGTTTTCTGTTACTCTGGTTAGTAGTTCATCTCACATAACTTACTGAACTTACAAACCTAATCAGAGAAATGCTGGCAGCATTGCAATTTTATTATAAGACGTATTGTAAATTATTTTGTGTCAACTACTACTCATAGTAATTACTCTGTCATATTCTATTCTCATCAGCACTTCTCGAAAAACCCATACTTTGAGAATCAGTTCCTGAAGAAAGAGTTCCACTTGAACGAGTCCGGGGAGCCGTCCTCCAAGGCCTCCGGGATCCAGTGGAAGGAGGGGAAAGACCTCACCAAACAGTCCAACGGAGACAGCGGCAAGAAGAGGTCCCTGGACTCTGAGTCTTTCTTCACGTGGTTCAGCGACACGACGGATGCCGGAGCCGACGAGCTGGGCGAGGTGATGAAGGACGACATCTGGCCGAACCCCCTACAGTACTACCTGTCCAGTGAGCTGGAGCCAGTCTCTGGTAACCTGGAGGACGACGAGGACGAGGACGACGAAGAGTTTGACGAGGACGAAGAGGACGAGATTCTGGAAGATGAGGTACTCCAGTCTCTCTCCCAGCCGGGCTCTCCCCAATACAGCCTGCAGTTGTTAGACTTTGTAGTGTAATGATTCATTGCTGCTACATCAGGCTTGTCCAACAGCCTACATTTATGTTATCCTTGAAGGCACAACAAATAACATTCTTTGGCACACATATATGAATTACGGCAAAAAATATACTTTTCAATGCCTTATTTCTATATATTGCTAGACTTTGTTGTGTAATGATTCGTGGGAATTTGAGATTTAACATAATTTGAAAAGATACTGATGCTCTGGCCCTCAATCTAAAAAAGGTTGGACACCCCTGGTGTACACTCTCACTAGTTATTTGATTTAGTGGTTACTTGTTGCTAAGTGTCTAGTACTTGTATTTACTTGTTACTAAGTATCTAGTACTTGTATTTACTTGTTACTGAGTATCTAGTACTTGTATTTACTTGTTGCTAAGTGTCTAGTACTTGTATTTACTTGTTGCTAAGTGTCTAGTACTTGTATTTACTTGTTGCTAAGTGTCTAGTACTTGTATTTACTTGTTGCTAAGTGTCTAGTACTTGTGTTTACTTGTTGCTAAGTGTCTAGTACTTGTGTTTACTTGTTACTAGGTATCTAGTACTTATGCTTACTTGTTACTTAGTATGTAGTACTTCTGTTTACTTGCTCCTTGGCAACAGTTACTTTGATGTTATGGTTTCCATTACGATTGTTGCTATAACAATAGAATATATTGCTAGGGTGATGAAGGCGAAGATGAAAACGCCGAAGAGGCGGAAGAAGACGGGGAGAACTGATATCCTCCTCCGAATTAGTATTTGACTCTCTAGCACATTCTACATCTACTCTAACTGCTGTTCTACACATATTATTGTCTCCCCTCTGTAGATGTACATAATACTTCTGTGGAGGGGCGACGTGGTGGGCACAGTCAAGTAGTTGTAGTAAAGGGGGCGCTTCCTTTACTGTACATACTAACAGCTTCCGCCTAGCCCTCTCACTAGTTTACCAGTCATTACTTTATACGTCTTCTTTGATATCTCATTTTTTCTGTCTATCTTGTTTTGAATGTACGTACATTAGACTATGTAATATAGGAGATACACAAATAAACACATATGTACATAACATTATTGAAGAAATGTTGTTTGATATTGCTTTTTGTAAGCTACTACCATGTAGTCTCTGCTCCATTCCTTTGCGAGAAAATAATGTCAGTTATAAATTGTTTTCTTTTAATAAATTACAATAAACTGTACTCTATATTTCATTGTCAATAATATGTTATAGAAAGTAGAAATGATCTAGTTGGAATCATTGTTAGTAATAAAATCAGTACATATACATGGCTTGCAGGACATATAATAAAGTGGTAAAAGGAGAAAGCTAATAAAAGCAATAAATTTGATTATGCAGTAGAAATGCCAGTTCATAGCAAGTTTTGCCACCAAAATATGTCTCTGCAGAGGTTTTTCCTAGATGTATTTAGTGGCTGCAGAACCCACTGACATGGCTGTGGTACCAAACATCACCAAGTTGCAAGCAAATGCAACCAGAAAGAAGATACTTCGGAAAGGCTACAACATATACAGCATAATAAAGAATAGCTACATTGATGAGTGTAGTCTGCACACTGTATTTATATATGCAATGCCTGTTTCAAAAATTCATCTGAAAGATTTAGCAAGCAACTATGTTGTAGGAGAGAACAACTACCAAAAATAATACAGTTGCAATAGCAAATTAAAGGCAGCCTTATATTACCAGCTAGTGAGTAGCATAATACTACATTATTATCTAGTGAAATATTGAATGACATTACATTACTATCTAATGAGTAGTATTATTAGTGAGGAGCATAACGTCACAACACTAGCTAGTAGAATATAAGTACAAAGAATTTGCATACCTGAATGTGGAAGTAGTGACAGAATGACATGGCGCAGCGACTAAAGAAGAAAAGCCTGAAGATATTTTTACAGTAAGACACGCTGAGCTCTGGTCCACCGGCCATGACGAAAATTAATCCGAGAAAAAAGAAGGGAATTATATTCTCTATATCATTTTCAATCATCCTACAAAGACAATACAAACTGAACTACATTGTAATAGTGTTGGTTATCACAAAACGAGTGTTAGGAATTGTTGGTCAAAATAAAAGTTAAAAACTAAATGCATAATTGTACCTGTAGCTACAATGGGTCACAAAAACCACACTTGGCATAAAACCAAAAACAAATAATCAAGCTGCAGCCAGGTCAACATTGAGGCAGGAATAAGCACCAAATTCCAGACAGGTTACATAAAAATTGATGAAAAAATAAAGAAAATAAAAATATGTCTTTTTCCACTCTCGGTTAGTTAAAAACAGTTGTGAGGCAGTAAACAGCTTGTCCTATTTAAGAATTTTATACACATGAAAAAGTTATGAAGCAGTTTTAATCTAGTGGGCTAGCAATTACTAGTTCAAATCCTAGCAAGGTCATTGGCGATGTCAGGAAGAGCATTCTAAGTTTTTAAATTATTCAAAAAACACTTCTGTATGAACTTTTTTAAAAGAATAACTCAAGTAGAATCAAAAATGGCTTGTTCATAAATCTGTATGCTTTACTAGTTACAAGCCAGTTGACATGCTGCAACAAACTGAAGTTAAGAAGTTATAATTAGATAAACTGAGAGTGAAAAGAGAAAAAAATATATGCATGATTAAACAAGCATAACATCTGGCTGGTATTTATTCAATCACTCAGTGCTAAATTTTATTATTATTATAAAACAATGCTACAACTACCAATAAGCTTATAGTTACACTAAGAGCTAACCTTTCACATGTAGTCAATTGGGGGTGACCTTTGACGGGCCCATCCTCAGGATTAGCTGGCAGCTAAAAGGATAATATTTCTAGTATACAAAGCAAACAACAGAACACGACAGCATTCTAATATATTTTAAGATAATTTTGTTACATTCTTTTTAGCAAAAATGATTATTAATTCTAAACAAATTTATTGATTTTAAATACCTCCCACAATCACTGAAATAGACAGTAATTATAAAAACATGGAGCAATAGTATTAAAAACACACATTGCGTTTACGGATATAAGATGTGGACATAGATGGAAGCTGTAATCAAATTGTCAACTAACCCGGTGTCTGATTCTGTTGTAGGACAACAACCATATGCTGCTCATAAACTTTAGTACAAGAAGAACAGAATAAAAAACAAAACTGTCTAAAACTTGGTCATCGACTGACTTTATGAGCTGGAACTGAAAAATAAAACACAATGTATTAATAATAGTACTACCAATACACTCATTATAACATAGCATTACAAAATTAGAAATAGTAAATGTAATACAGATAAACGATAGTAATAGTTATAAATTTAATATTTTTATTGTAAACCAATTGCCATTGCTCACAGTCATTGGGCTTGGTTTTTGCATCATCAGAAAATTATAAGTAAGAATTTGAATAGACAGACCAATGAAATTGAATAGTCACCTGTTTACTAGACATTATTAAATTTCAACTATAATTAAACCTGAAACATTCAAAATTGATGATAAATTTATCACAATCAGTATCACAGTGATGATACTATAAGAGTATAACATTTAATTTTATTGATTTATTAATATTTATATTATTCATCGTATTCATAATGATAATGAGCTCATAATCATAATGATAGTGATATCATTGATCACCACAACTAGTAATACAAGTTCAGTACAACTACAAGACACACTTGACAATGACAAGTACTAGTACTCAGTAGAACTAGACGTAGTAGACTATTACTATTAGTAGTACACTGTACAGCACTAGTACTACTACTAGCAGTACATCAACATGACGATGATCATAATGATCATGATGTTTACTTCAAGTTTAACTCGAGCTTTATGGCAATTGATTTAATTTCCAGAACTTTTGTAATTAGGTTTAAAAAACAATATTTGATATAAAAAAAACCTCTACCTCCATTTTTGGTGGCTGCAACACTGAACAATTGAGTCGAGATCAGTTCAGAAAATAACAAGAAGCGTAGCTATTGAAAATCCAAGCCATAGAACATATATGAGAGTAACGCAGCAGTTAATTTTTATAGGTCACACCGTTTAATAATCATTGATTTAATACTGGGTCAGTAAAAATCTAGTCACTGTATAGTTATCACCTTGACATTGACCTTCGCTTAGTTTTGTAACAAATTTGCAACCTCCCCGTTAATACATGATAAATTATGTTGGGCATGTTGAGAGCTGATTCGAGAAATGAATAGACAACTACTAAAACGCACGACTACCAGTGTCTATATTCTATAGTCTATAGAAATATAATGTCCATAAATTTAAAGAATAGCCATTGTTATAGTAAAATCTACAATATCTTGGGGATGGTATGTTATGTTATTGTACAATTGCTGCTTTTAGTGTTCCTGGTGTGTGCTGTGAAATTTTCATGCTTATATAGTGTCATATAAGCAAAAATTAAAAGAAAAAATGTAATTAAAATTAAGGTTATAAACTTTTTTGAAAGTGTTCCATGGTAACTTGCTTATCCAAACAACAGGCAAGAGTTGTTTACTAATACCAGTGGAGCTGCGAACACAAGCGCACATAGGTGTGATTCTAAAGGAAACAAATATGCTATGATTGACAGGAGTATTTGATTTTCAACAGCATCGGACTTTGAAAACTTCAGCCTGGACACATTAAAAATGGCTGATATTTGCTGTTATATCACGTACAGTACAGCAAGTGTAAATATGGAGTATTTGACCTTTAACAGTAAATTCAGAGATATGATTGTGAACCAATGAAAAAGTTTTGCAAGAAATATGCTTGCATATAAAAATTCGAAATTCTGATATATTATATTTTATAGAGTTTAGATTACATCCTGTATAGCCTTTGTTTCTAATCAACTTTAACATACCAACATGCCCATCTGCTATTATAATACATGTCAGTCTGATATCTATAATACTCACTCCCACAATTTTATAGTCACCACCCCTGTGAGAAACCCTGATGGAAAGGTTTAAATGGTGCTAAGGACTTATTCAGATGGGGCACAGGAGCAATTATGACTAGATGCTTTTTCTAACAATACCACTGACCTTTACTGGGGTTCAAACTCATGACCTCATGTTCACCAGACAAATGCTTTAACCCCTAGACTGGGGACCAAGCCCATGACTTTAGGTTTACTAAGCCAGCACTTCCTGCTTTTCATTAGCAAAGGCTCTAACCCCTAGACCACGGCTGCTCCCAGTCTGATATCTACAACTAACACAACAAAGTATTTTGGCATACAGCAGTCGATAACATGCAGTAAAAAAACTGTATTCGGAGGTCTGGTCAAAGACTTTGAGGTAATTATACTGAAGGTCATTTGAAAGTCATCATCTGAGGTCTGAGCTTATTCTGATGACATGATGTGAAGAACAACGTTGCGCAATAGCATGCTGCCAGCAATAACCTATCAGGCAGCAATAATTAAATACAAATTATAATAATTGATGGAATCTTTAGGGGAGTAGAATGCAGCTGATAGTTTCATTTACTTTATGTACCATGAGAGGTAGGTGAAGAAAAGGAGAAAATAGTAAAGCAGAGATTATGTTGCAGATTAGAAATGTAGCAAACAAAGCAAGAATTTCAAACTAAAATTTACCTTTAAAGTTATTGAAACATGCTCACTATACTACATTTACACTGTAACTTTAACTTATTAACTAGCTAATGCATACCAACACACTCCCAACACCTCTGAACTACGAACTGATGCAGCAAAGGTAGACGGCAGAGCACAAAGAAACTGAGATAGTGGCTACCCTTTTTTGGGCTGCAATAAAACATATTATTTATAATGAGCTTCATTATAGGTACCTTATATAATACACACTTGAAATAGTATGACCAAAGTCACACAGTTTATTTCAGTTTTGCTCTTACAAATATCGTAGTTACAGTTACATGATACATTCATTTAATCTGCTATAATTTATAGTGATTGCTAAAAGCAGCTTTTGCTATGAGGCTTCCTATGCACTAACCATGTTCAAATGATCGACAAATAAAAACTGAGCTACAATCGTCTTTATAAACTCCTTGAATGATTACAGATTAGAATTCACACAGAAATTAGACAATTCTACCTAACTGAGTGAATTGCCTTATTCATTCATTCTTCTAGCATCTGAGAGCATCTGCAGCCTAATTGAAAGCAGTGCCTATCTATTGTTCTTAATTGCTTTTGATTAAAAGTTTAAAGCTAAAAGCTTTATGTAAATGTACAACAAAGATAAATCTAGTATTTAATAGTTGTTAACATTAAAACAATTGCTTACAGTAATGGTCTAAATGGGCAGAGGGTCTATTATTTCTCATTTTGAGGTAATTGTCTATTTATCGTGATTTAAACAGTAGCTTAGGCAGCTTTAGGGCAACCTCTTATAATCAATGCCACTGATGCCACGATGCCAAAAATCACTAATAGTTTAACAGATTCCAGACTTTTTCTCATTTCTAATTTGAGTCTCAACCCACCCAGTAGTTGCAGTGGACTTGACAGAGAGCCAGGTCAAACATAGCCTAAGAACATAGTATACCAAGCAAATGGGGGACTACGGACACACCAACCACAGTTACACAAAGTGAGTATAGCTTTGTCTGTCTGTTTTTATGGTCAGACTGGAATAATATGGGTCACTAGTAGTGCCAAGACTGTCATCTGATTTTCTGTTCAGATAATGTTTTCAGATTCAACAATAATGTTGTTTTAATTCTACACAGTGCTGGGGATCTTCAGCATGCCAACTCTTGTTCCATGAATAATGGACTAGTTGAAGCAACCAATACCCGCTCTATTCCTATATTCTATGCTTATACTAAGTTTTCAACACACTTGTTAATTAAAAGACATGTATTTGGTTGAATTTGAGATTCAAAAAAGTTTCATTGGAATTGCTTTTTAAAAAAAAATTTAAGTTTTTAGTCACCATCTCTGTGAAAACCCCTGATAGAAAGGGATTTTCAAATCGGGCTAGAAACTTATTCAGATTAGGCACAGGAGCAATTGTGACTGGATGCTCTTCTTTTTTATTAACTCACAACTTTGTGTTCACCAAGCCAGTGGTCTAGCCCCTAGAGCCTAGACCACAGCTAGATAAAATTGCGTTTAAATTGGCCTAAAATTTACACATGTGATTTTTCATTTTGTTAAGACCTGTGTGCTAGAATGCTGATTAAAACTATAGTTTTTCATGTTCTTTAGTCAATTCTAGTTGTGATTCAAAAGTCACAATTACTTTATTATAAATGATTAGACTCACAGGTTAAAAATGTGTATATAGGTTTTTGTGTTCTTTAGTTAATTACGAATTTATTTTATTTTAGAAGACTTCTTGTTTAGAAATTTAGCAGCTTCAATATAAGTGATTAGATTCATATATTATAATGAATGGCTTCTATGTTTCAATGATACAACCTTGCATGAGCACCTTTGGACACTGTGCTTGGCTGAGTGCCAACGTGTTAAGTATTTGTGGCATGTAAGGAGGGCTTTTGGCATATTATTCTAATGAAGTGTTCCTAACTAAATAACATTGTGGGAGTACACGATTACGCCCCCTTCTTTTTACTTGGAGACTGTGCATCAAGATTTAGTGTAACCTGACATAACTTAATAGAGTTAAGATAACATATGGTGCAATGTTTGTGGGAGTAAAAGTATGCTCAAAATGCAAGTCTATTGCAAGCTAGAATCCTTTTATGATGATTATTGGAAAAGCTTGACTTTTGGTCATACAACATACCATTTTTAGAGTGTACAATCTTGGTTCAATATTCTTAATTATACAATGAGAGTTGTGCCCCTGCTCTAATTGGCTTCATTATAGGCTGATGGGAACAACATATAAATAAAATTGCCAATTCATTGATAGATAGTTGAAAAAGGATATATGCTTTTATTTACAACAAGTTCAAGCCATGCTTTAATTAATTATATATCCATATAATTATTGTAATTATAAGATACATGAAGGCTATAAGTGAAAGCACTGCACTTGAATGAAGTTTGACACTTACACATGAAAGCAAAACCAATGGCGTACAGCCTTAAATCCAGCCTTAGTTTGAGGGCTGCGTGAAATGCAAATAAACCGATGTAAGCTCTTTGTATAGAAATTACAAACTAGATCAATCTCAGTCTACGCAGGTAAACCATTTAGCGGAGAGACGGTTAGAAAGCTCTTGTCTCTAGGCATTCCTCATAGTTACGTCATTCCTTGAAACCTGATATACATGCAGAAGCATTTGTACAAACAGAGGTGTGAAATTTATGGGTGACCTTGAGTAAAAGGTCATGAAGTACCCACATATTTTGGAATTAAAATATTTAATATTATCAATTAATCTGATTTTTACTCAACATTTGTTGCTGAAACCCACGTAGAGAGCATATCGAAAACCTATTCAGTTGTAGCACCGCCTGTCTGTACAATCTAGTCGTTGGCCAATGGAGTAGTATAGCTGAGTTTGATGATATCTCAGTTGCGTAACGTTAATTCATTTTGTGTTTCAAACGTAATATTCTTACGCGGCATATCATTTACCTAACAAGCCTGGAGTCTGTAAGTTTTTAAATATAGCCTGTGTGTTTGAAGTTGATATTATGTAGAGTAGCTATTTGAAGAAAATTAGAATTCGAATTGATTTTGTAATCTAAAGAAACGTTGGAACTAAATTTAAATTGTAAATCTTAAGCATTTCAAAATTTCTGAAATACATTATTATAGCTTTCTTTAGTTCAATCTGGCTTTGTGTTCACTGGTGGGTGTCATCCCAAATAGACTCTTCTCAGTTAGAATTTTAGTACAACATATATTCTATTTGCAATTTATTTGAATATTATTGAAATATATGTAGGCTACTATATTTCAATAAATTTGGATTTATTGTTTGCTATGTAGCACATGAAAAAATTTCTTTGATCTGCATTAACTTATTAATTTTGCATTTTCTATACTTGTTGTTGATGGAAACAAATAAAGTTCTAATAAGAAGTATTCATAAAAGATACTGGCTACTATTAATGTATTCCTGTTTGTTGTCCCCCACAAATTTGTGAAAATTGGAATATTATTCCAGATAATTCATATTATTTCTTGTTTAGCAACCAATACAGCAGTTATACATGTATATATAGGTCTATTATTATATATCGCACCAAAATGAAAAATAGTGTCCAAATGGGAAATGCCCAAGTGGGCAGCTTCTAACTGGGAAGCGTCTAATAGGGATGAAACCCACTGATGTACCTATATATACATTTGGAGGTTGAATTAGTGTATGTAAGGGAATCTAAAGATCTAGGGCTGATTTCTAGAAAGTTCTTAGTATTAGCCACACATTTCTAGCATGTTTTTGTAAACCTGAAGATAACCTTAGAAAAACATTTTACTTCTTATGACATCAAAAGCGTTTATTTATATATAGCTGTCTAGATTGCTTCATTTGCTAAGTAATTAAACTAGATCAATTTTGATTTTGTTGATGGACAACTTGGCTTCACCATGCAACCTATCAGTTCTTATTGTTTTTTATTACTTCTAGAATTTTCTTAACCATTTCTTAGAACTGCTGGAAATATTTAACCTCTGTTGGCATGGAACCTTAAAAGTCATAATAAGCTAGCAGACTTAAGTCCTCAACTCACGTGTACTCTCACTATCCAAACATAGCATTACATAGATGGTTTGTTAGAACTCAGTCTATGATATATCTTTGATATTCACCAATAGCAAAGGATCGTTCACAACAAAACAATTGTAGCAACATTTGATGAGTTTCAGCCTCTGCCTACAGACACATAGTTCATTCTTTTATCAGACTGTCTATACACCAGGTTTACTAGTTGATATTAGTCTGCTAAAAGCTCCCCACAAACATCTGCAACTAATATATAGTTAAGTTGGACTCAGCTTAAGGCAAGCAGCAAGTTCATAAGGTAACTTTTGCACCAGCTATCTTGCATCTTTCACCTGCAGCTGTTATCATGGCAGCCGAATGCAAAAAAGACAAGATAGCCGTGATTTAAATTTTCAGCTTGGCTGTGATATTTTATAAATCTACTTAAATATTTTGATTTTACCAAAAACTTTTTGTGAATGTGTACTTGTTATATAGTGATTTAATAACTTTTAACTAATTTGAATGGCAATTATCTAGCGACACTACTGTTCTATCAGCTGTATCTGTAGTCACTTAAAACAAATCATCTTGAAATCTTCTACAATAAGTTCTTTTCTTAATAATCATGTCGTACAACAGCTTTACTTGTAAGTTTCAGTTTTATTGCATATAATATTTATACACACACTACCTAACCCACTGAACTGAAACTATAAGTTCTATAACTATAGATTATAGTTTAATGACCTAACCTATATACCACATAACCGAATCTATACTTGACTTTAGCCTGTGTTCCCACCTGGGCCTAGCCGTTGGAATTTAAATTTTCTCATGCAATGAACTAAAACTTCAAGTTATAGTTCAATGATATCATGTAATATGAACTGTTATACAAGCAGCTCTGAGTTGGGGGTGAATAAGTGCAGTAGTTTTGGGTTTTCAACTTGAAACTAGAGAATCCTAAACTATTGCACTATCAACTCCGCGCTGGTTATAGAACAATTCATGTTATATTTGCAGAAGTGAGGAGCCAACAGAGGAAACTGATAAACTCAACTTGTTCAGGATGGAGGATAATATAAAACCAGTAAAATTTAGGTGAGATGAACTACAAGTGGTCAAGTCAGCTTTAGGTCAAGTCAGTTCTAGGTCAAGTCAGTTCTAGGTCAAGTCAGCTCCAGGTCATGGGGTTGCAAATCCTGACAAAGCCATAAGGAATTGGGAATTCAGAAAGGGCATGAGGCATAAATAATTGCTTTTATATCACAGTATATGCAATTCCTAGCCTACTTAGGCACCTTACCATCCTGGGTTCTTATAGGGGTGGATACTTCAATTAACCTAATAAATAAGGGTTCTTATAGGAATGAAAATTTTAAATAAACTGACTAACAAGGGTTCTCGCAATGAGTGGATGCATTGAGTAACCTAATCAACAGGGGGTCTCACAAGGGTGTGTTATGTAATCTAATCAACAGGGGTTCTCACAGGGGTGTATACTGTAGGCTGCACCGAAGATGGCACTTCCTCCTCCCGATCTCGATGAGTCTGCTGTCGCTGTGCGTTACCTGCGCTCTCCTTACCTGGGTCACCATAAGACTTGATGAGGTCACAAAAAAGATAGAGACAAAAGACATACAGACAGACTGGTCCTCATTTGCCTACCAACAGGATCTTCCATCTGACAAGTACGACAATAGTAACACAGTGTAAAGTTGCTGTTAATTTCATTATGTCTACTTATATAATGTCGTGATACAGGTTATGTAGATTATATGCTTGGCTTTTTGTTGAACTATGTAACATATTATATATTGGCTCTTTGGTGAATATAATGTACTATGATAATTCAGCTGCATTTCCCTTTAAACATGCTACAACAGCACTTTATGCAATATTATATAAGCTTGAGGTGTGTGAGTGTGTGTGTAAAACACAACACTATGGTAGTTAGAGCTAGCTTATGTTTCTATACAGTGCTGCAGTATGAGCGCTGAATACTTGCCCATGCTTATCCAATTTTGTCTGAAGTTTTTCCTGGTGAACTTTTCCCTGCTATATGAAAAGTTTTCTTATTAATGTAAGGAGTTAAATTATGCATGTCCTTGTTAACTCAGGTCTCCCCTGGTTACACTGGACCAGCTGAAAGAAGCTCTGAATATGGTGAAGTCAACTGCCGCATACACACACTGGGGAAAACCTACTTGTCAAGAGAATGCAACTCTAGTATATTCAGGTAATTCATGTGATTAGACAGCTAGCTTATTAATATGCAACTGCTTGAACTTTGGAAGTTTTTGCATGGAATCGGTAAAGTTAATTAATCTTCACTATTGGCCCTCTAAATCTTTTCTTGCTGATTTTAAAAATAGTACAGTGGCCTAAAAACCTGGAATTTTTAAAAAATTGCTAATAATACTAATAGGATAACTCCGAAACAATATGTCAACATTTAAATATGGTGGTAGTAGCAGCAGAGTGAATGTGATGATCTATCAACTTTAAATAATATTTACAGGGCAACTCCCAAACATTATCTATGATTTTCATTTCCTTAGGTTTAGAATTTGAGTGAGAGTTTGGGAGTTGTGTGCATAATTATGTTTAGTATGGAAACTGAATCCATAGCGAACCAATAAGAAATCTTGTAAATATATTGTACATAAAGAATTATTTCGGAGAAGTCTTAAATTATTTGTAAAGGTTGCTTTTATATTTTGTAGCTGTTGAGTGTTTTCTCATGAAATAAACACAATATATAAATTATTAATAGTTATAGTTTGTGTAGTAAATATGATTGAGGGCACAATTCCTGTGCATAGACAATAGACTGAGATCTATAACTTATTTGAATACCACAGGATTTGGTGTGGGGGCCGCTTCAATTGACACCCGCAGGCCGGGAGGTGGATCGGAATATTTGTGTTTGCCTTTGACACCCGAGTGGAAGAAATACGACAAGATGAATGACGGTTTAGCGCACAGCTTCGTGAGTACAATCTTTCAGAAACCAAACGTTCTGTAACTGCTAATATAAAGGGATATTTCCATAAAGAAGGTATCCTAAAATCTACCATAAAATATATTATATTCGCACAGGTATACGGTGTTCAGTACAACTCTGGAGAAGTCTTGGATGCAGACATCAGTGGCATGAATGTTCTCTGTAGTGTGTGTCTCGCTCCACGGTCTACCCAGGTAACTATAGCAGCTGTAGAGGTAGTTATATTTGTGTTCATGGCAACTGTAGAAGCACTTGTATCTCTACGTTAATGGTTGTATGATTACAGAGTTCGTTCTCTGAACAATTCAATTTTTAGATCAATTCTACTGTTGAACATTTTATAGTCAATGACAACGGGCAACTAGCTTTTAGTCACTGGTTCTAAAATCTAGTCAATCGTTCGTTTACCGATTCCAGGACACTGATTTCTAGCCCGTAGCCAATAGTTAGTCCAAAGTTGATGGTCAATAGTAAATGGCAGTTTGTAGCTCTGTCGATTGATTCGTAGGTGATGATACCAGCAAAGACAAGCTGTCCTGACTCCTGGACCAAAGAGTATGAAGGCTATCTCATGTCTTCTTACATCTCAGACATGAGATCTTCCTACATCTGTGTCGATGGCTTTGCTGAAGGGGTCAATGGTGAGCAATAAATACTACTTTTAAATACAGCAATGAGTAAATTTCAATATAACCCAACTTTTTTAATAACCTTTATGAGCTTCCGTTTGGGACGCCAGTCGGAAGTCTCATAAAACAAGCAATTTTTTCAGGACATTTCTGATTTAGAACACAGGCTTTTTCTAATTTTCCATTGCCGTGCTTTTCTCAACTACTATTCTGTTGGTATTTTAAAAGCAGCACTTGTATGGAAGCACCATATTAGTAAGCTCATGTCACTAGATCAATTGTACACAATCACCAGAGTGCTTGTTAATACATGCAAACATTTTACAATTTCTAGAATTGAGTTTTTAAAAACTCTGCTGATGGTGAAGACACACAAATTATAAAATACAATTCCGGCTGAAGCTTAAAATGCCAACAGGGAAAGATAGTGTCAGTCAATTTACTAATTCTCAGTTTTGCTTTGTTTTCTGGCAGGCACAAAGTCAACACCTGCTGGAGCAGAACTCTATCCTGTCTCAGGTTACTGTAAGAATAGTGGAGGCCTGCAACACTGCCCGCCATATATAGATGCTAGGGAGCTGACGTGTGTTGTTTGCTCTAAATAGACCAATCAGATGACTCCTTACACCCTTTACACCAATCAGCAGTTGTGTTTATTTATTGAGCCAATCAGCCATCTGATAACAGCCAACTGGGCTATAAACTTTACTATAACGTACTGTACATACATCACTAGTCATAATATTCTTTATCTGGACGTTCTAATCTCAAACTGTTTCTGAACGGTTCTTATTTATCGATAAACAAGCCCAATCTTCTTTTTATTTAACCAGCCAATCAAAATCATTTTCTTGACAAGTTTTGCTGTTAATGACGCATCAGAAGCAAACCGAAGCATAAAATTATGATAAGATGCATCCTAGCATTGTGTCATCTATACCAAACATTGCGTCACATTTAATAGGTCATGTGACGTTGATTACAACCCTGGATGTAAAGTCACATGCCTGCTATTGTGGAAGTGGCATTGCAATTTCAATTTGTGACAGACAGTCAAGTAATGCGAAAGCAACAACCAGCGTGACTTGAAAACTGAATTCTTTATTTTTCAACGTTGAGTCAGATATTTTTTACTAGATTTTTGAGAGTATATTTTACAGAATGATTGAAACTTCTAATTGATTTAAATGTCATGAAGTTTGTTTTCCGTATATATTAAATATATAATTTTATTTAATAAGTTATAGTGTAAAGATTTAAATAAAATAAAATAAGGATAAAAAAAATGTTTCAAGTATGAGGCACACTGGTGTACTGGGTACATATAAAAAATTTTAACAAGTCCTTAATGAGCAGTAATTTAATTTACTAACAATCCAGGTTTTTCAACCAACAACCAATAAAATAACAATTAAAGTTGAGTAGCCAATAAGAACAACTAGCATGTAGCAATGCAAATATGAAACTTAAATAATACTAAAGACTAACTAGCATTGCACCGATAAACTAATCACAGTTAGTAAATTAGCGAAGACTGTAAACTTAGTATTAAAATGCAATGGAGTACCACAACTGGCCAGATTCGCACGCATAATATACAACTTTAGATTTAGGCCAATCATAGCATACGGTGCATAGTCCACTCTAGCCAATCACAGAAAGAGACCGTAACAACAATAAAAAGCACTGCTAAAGCTGGCCGACCTCCATGTTGTGATGATCGTGGCCAAAAACCTTTCGAACATTCGCCAAAATAAGTTCGACAAGTTTGATTATATGCGAGTTCATCCTTTCAGACTCTGTAAGCATATTCTGTAGGATTTGAATTCCTCCCTCTTCGTGTAACAGTTGACAGTACTTGTCAGCTACAAGAATCATAGGATGCTAGAGTGTGACCTGCAGATAACATCTAAAGTATTCAACAATAGCTACTATACTCTGTAGATGATCCCTAATATGTTCTGTAGTTATTAACTATTATAATCTGTAGATAACACCTAATAAATGCTATAGATAACCCCTATTATATTCTGCAGATAAGAGCTACAACACTACTATAGATTATATTTGTGTAGATTACACTTACGGTAGACTGTGGTCAGATTGCAAAGTGCCCAAACAGCCCAATGGCGAACTTCCACTGTATGATCACATTCTAACAGCGCTAGGATTGGCTTAAATGATCTGCAGAATACAATGCTATATAGTATAGAGTATAGACTATAGAGTATAAACTATAGAGCATAGACTATAGAGTATAGACTATAGAGTATAGACTATAGAGTATAGACTATAGAGTATAGATTATAGAGTATAGACTATAGAGCATAGACTATAGAGTATAGACTAGAGAGTATAGACTATAGAGTTGAGGTCAAATACATATGAATGTAATTAATTACAATTACATTTTTATACATCAATTACAAATTACATTCAATTACTTGAGAAAATGTATTTAATTACAACTAATTACAACTACCCCAACCCTGATAGACGCATGTGATCCTGACCCAGCAAAGGGCAACAATAACATAAAATTAAAGCTACAAGACAATAGAAATGGAGATCCCTGAATATTAGGTATTTACACTTGCCTATAGTTGATGCTACGCTGTGAGTTGAGGTCCCATCTGTTGATTGCTTCTACTAAGGAACTGAGAACTCTTTCCTTGGCAATTGATATGCCACTTTGACAAGATGATTCTAAAATGAGGCTCAAATGTAAGCAATGTGCTCAATTAACGTCCTACCAAATACATAACTTGATGCTATGATTTTCTAACAGGAAATTGGCTTAATCAGCAGAAAGGAAAAACTGCTATATGCTGACAAACATTGAGTGAAGAGAAATGTTCTAAAGAATGAAATATAAAGCAAATCGTTTTATTTGTTTTTGAAAAAATACTGCCTTATTAGGGTGTTGGTACTAGTCATGTTGATTTCAACTTTCAAACCAATTGCACCACCTTTATACATTGAGGTAGGTGCAGTAATGGAAAAATTGAGAAAAACCTGTGTTCTAGATCAGAAACGTAGCATAAGAAGTTATGTTCTAGCAAGAATTTTAACCCGTGCCTCAAACCAAAATTTAATAACTTAGGCTATCTCAATTTAACTACTACTACTTCTAAACGCAAGCATTTAGCTGGTCTTCTACCTGTGAACTAAAACTGTTGTAATCAAATTAGCTTCCAGTTTCTTGCTAGCTTCCCTAACTCGTTTCAAATGATCAGTAGATATAATTGTCCTTTTGCTTTTAATACATTGCACTTTGATGTCTAGACCATTGAACTCATTCAACGGTCTAGACTTAGATGAAGTTATTTCTGAGAATGAGTAGTATTTTATACTTTCAAAATGGAGCAGAGAGCAAAAAACTAAACTTTAAGAATTGTGGGTAAAAAAACATGAAACAGGATAATGCACCAAAACAAGAATTATTTTCTCAATAAAGTAGATACACAACTCCAAATTACAATCATATTATTCATAACTACAAGGAACTACTATATATTCAACATTAGAACCTATTCTGTTACACCTACCGTACGTTAATCATTGTAACACATGTACAGTATTTAATATCTACATCCTAAATTCAACAAAAACAAACTCGGCAGTTACCTGAGGTCACTAAGCTCAAATTCCCATCTTCAGTGAAAGAAGCCGAACTGCCATGAGATTCAGAGCAGTGACGCCACACAGCCTCGTTGCTGCCGTCTGACAGGATGTGACATAATATACCGGCAGCGTGATAGCTGACTTCAATGCCGTCACATGTAGACTCCAGAAGACTCCTGGAATAAAAAGAGTCATAAAGCAAAATAATAAGAATTCCCAATTGCAGTAACCATAAACATGACCATTGACTCCTTGAAACCCACCTATAAACACTATCTAGATTAAAAAATCAAAGGCTTTAATGCAATTTACTTGATGCTAGCCCAAGTACCACAGCATCACACAGTAATACAGAGGTGGCTGCAACTGCTAGCTGAGCTATGAATAAACCAATATTTCTATGAAATGTAAGAGCAATATATTCAATGTGGTTTGACTCTCTTTATAACAAGAACAAAAGGAACCGTAGAATACTGAAAGGTTTTACAAGCCACGCCTATTTCCCTATGACAACAAGAAAAATCTTATTACAAGACGTATCCCTACGGGCAAACATTTACTTGATAAAATCACCAGTACAAATTTTTATTATTGCTTTAGATTATTTGCACATAAACAATAATTAGCATAGTAGTATTAAATTGAGAAAAAGCTTTAGGAGAGTTTGTAGACACAAACCTGAAAAGATTGAGATACATGGGCTTGAGGAATCGAACTCTCAGTCTAGGCACTTCTGACACATTCCCCTGGAAACATACAGCAATACAATTAAATGTGACACGTGGTGTCAGGTGCTTACAGTGAATGACAGGTGTCATTCTGTAGCATAGAATACCAACAGCAAGTGTCAGTAAATAACTTAGATGTCAGCTATGTTTGTGACTATTCATCACCAGAGAGGCTTGAGAATCAACACAGGGTGAGAAGATGGTAAGGCTGACTGCAATAAACAAGCATATTGTGAGACTGACAGGTATAAGCAGGTGTGCTATAAGACTGGCAGGTATAAACAGGTGTGTTACTCACCAGTAGTCCCATCATGTTACGGAGGAGTGCCTCTCTATTCTGTCTATTATGATCGCTGCCGTTCAAATAAAACTTCTCATAACATCGAATGAAGAGGTTTAGACCCGCCTCCTCATTCTCACCGGTCAGAAATCGCTCACAGTTGTCTTCTGTCTCGTCTAAAACAGGATATGGACACGTTAGTAAAACTTTGAGTAAGATTATACAATTAGCGTAAGTCTGGTGTGGTTATAGTTAGATGTACCTGTTATATTCCAGAGCGTGCTCCACGCCATTTCTAGTATCTCGTCAGTTTCATCGAAACTTAGTTTAGCTTTAATCAACCACAACATTGTCTGCATATTAAAATCTAGTATTTCAGAATAAAACAATAGAGATTGACAGTATTAAACTTATTCCCCAGTAATATGTGAAACCCTTTAATAACTTAATCTAGAAAGTAGCCATGGTTTAGGGGCTAAAGCGCTGACTTAGCAAACACGAGCTCATGGGTTTAAACCCCAGTAGAGGCCATTGGTAATGTTAGGAAGGGCATCCAGTCATGATTGCTGCCTTGCCACGACAGAAAATAATTTTTAGCCCAATTTATAAAAACCTTTTCCATCAAGGGTTTTCGTAGTAATAGCAACTATAAACTCATATGAACTTAATTTAGTAACTTACTATAGAGTAACATGTACTATAGAGTAACATATACTATACTGTAACATATACTATAGAGTAACGTATACTATACTGTAACATATACTATACTGTAACATATACTATAGAGTAATATATACTATAGAGTAACGTATACTATAGAGTAACGTATACTATAGAGTAACATATACTATAGAGTAACATATACTATACTGTAACATATACTATACTGTAACATATACTATAGAGTAATATATACTATAGAGTAACGTATACTATAGAGTAACATATACTATACTGTAACATATACTATACTGTAACATATACTATAGAGTAATATATACTATAGAGTAACGTATACTATAGAGTAACGTATACTATAGAGTAACATGTACTATAGAGTAACATGTACTATAGAGTAACATATACTATAGAGTAACATGTACTATAGAGTAACATATACTATAGAGTAACGTATACTATAGAGTAACATATACTATAGAGTAACATATACTATAGAGTAACGTATACTATAGAGTAACGTATACTATAGAGTAACGTATACTATAGAGTAATATATACTATAGAGTAACATGTACTATAGAGTAACATATACTATAGAGTAACATGTACTATAGAGTAACATATACTATAGAGTAACGTATACTATAGAGTAACATATACTATAGAGTAACATGTACTATAGAGTAACATATACTATAGAGTAACATATACTATAGAGTAACATATACTATAGAGTAACATATACTATAGAGTAACATATACTATAGAGTAACATGTACTATAGAGTAACATATACTATAGAGTAACATATACTATACTGTGATATGTAACATACCCTGACGGCTCCTTGATTTCCAACTTGCAGCTTATCGGAGTTGTCTACACTCCTCACTAGGTTATTGAGAAGGTAAAGGGAAATCCTTTGTAGGAACTCGTCGTGTGCGAAATCACTTTGCCTGATTATGTTGAGCAGCAGTTTGACCATCTCAGAGTAGATGTTCATCTGCAATAGCAGGACTATGTGACCACACGCAGTGACACACAACTCCTAAATGCAACTCAACACCAGTTATTTAATTTCAACATTACTTAGTAAGCCCATGGAATAATAATAACATTCAACTCACAATATCAGAAGGCAGGTCAAAATGACAGAATGTTAATAATCCATTCCGTAGCATCTGCAAGAGAATAAAGTAGGTATAAAAGACAAAATTTAACAATAAAAATTGAACCAGGAAACTTAGTATAACAAGCACCAAATAATAGCAGTTATTTCTTTCATTAAGCCATAATTCAACAGTATTACTTTATTACAAATGAGAACAAGCGTGTTACACATTGTAGTAGATGATGAGCATTTAATCAATGAGTTTCTGAGTCAATGCCTCTCTGAAAGAAACAGAACCTCTAAATATAAAGGAGCATGGGGCAGAGATAGCTTCCTGTGACATCTTGTAATAACTTTGAATGATCTTTTATTTTAAATAATCCAACAGAGCTCTGACTTCTTTTGCCAATTTTGTTCATTTCTACTTATCATAGCCAGTATTTACACTGAATTTTACAAAGTGTTTTCATGTCTGTGATATCTAATAAATTAATCAGTCAATCAATCAATCAATTGTACTCACGGCCTTTTTTGCCGAGTGCGTGTTCATGGCGTCGTAGAGAGTGCGAGTGGCTTGTCTTAGCAGACGTTTGCTGGCGTACCTGTGCAGGGTCACTTTGTTGGCATCACACTTTATCAGGTGGAACATGGCAGCACTACAACACACGGTGTAATAACTCCCACATCAATACATCAGACGGCAAGAAACGCAAGACGTGTCCTAGCCTTAGGTCTTACCTGCCCGATATCTGTCTGTCAATGTTGTGTTTGTTGCTTCTCATCACCTCACAGATGATCTCCAGAATTCTGGTATGCTCGAGAGGGGTGCCTCTCCACCCGTCCCTCAACTCGTGATACAAGTTACTCAGGCAATCATTGCACACGTTTTCTCTCTTCTTATACACTTGCAGCGAGTTATATATCTGAGTCATGTTAGCATCACCTGTTACCTAGCAACAGTAAAAAGTAACCTAGCAACAGCAGACAGCTGTTTGGCAACCTATATATATATATATACAATATGTATATATACAATATGTATATATACAATATGTATATATACTGCAGATACATATACTGCATATATATGCATGTATATATATGCACATATTTAGCATAAAAACACTTTTTCATATAAATTAAGAGTTAAAATAATTACAAACGGATTAAACATAAACTAGTTGAAAAAGTGTGAAAAGTCGTGAATTCTATCGTATGACTCATACCACATCAGCGGGCAGGTCAGTCCGTCTACAAGGATCTCCGACGCATTCCCACAGTCCAAGAAATTTGAAATGCCGGCCAGAGAGCCCGGAGGAAGCATCTACATATCTTCTAAACACACGGAATCGCTTTAAGCTTAAGATGCAGAGTAAAATGGCAACAAAGTAGCATAAACAAGACATCATTGTAGAGAAGTCAATGTAATATAAAGAAGACATCATTGCAGAGACATCAATGTAATATAAAAATCAATATATTAAAAGCAAGAAGATTATATTGTGAAGTGTTCAAGGTCACATAGAAAGTTCAAGGTCATGTAGAGAGTTCAAGGTCATGAACTACTAACCTGTCACCGTCCTGGCTGCTCATTGAGCTCCGAGGCGTCTGCAGATGGCGGGCCAGATGAGTGCCAGAGATGTCTAGAGAGGAGAGAGATGGGAGAGAGGAGAGAAGTGACAGGAAAGCTGTGGTCTGAGAAGAGATACTGGGGTAGTGGCCCTGAGTCACGAGACAGGAGACGTCCAGGTGCTGGAGACTGGTGAGACGAGACAGGATCGGCTCGTACTTGGCCAAGTCAAACCTGGCAGGTAGAGCATCGTAGAGGACTAGAGAGGTCAGCTGACGTAAGGCTGTCAGCGGGGAAAGGTCAGTGACATCACTTCCTTTTTCTACTGGCAGCACGCACTCGCTCAGATCAAGGTGCTACAAATGAGTCAGTTTAATCAATAAAATCACTTTAGGTTGTTTTTTGCCGCAAATTATTGAAGAGCTGGCAAAAAATCCAAATAATCAGGTAATTTTTAAATTTTCCTATAAATATTTGAAATCAACGCATGAAAATACCCTAACTAGAAACTTTCTATTATTTTTGAGCCATATTTACTTTGTTGTCCTAATTTTCTGCTGTAAGTAAAGTAAAATGACCCAATAAGGCTACATGAGACTTGACCGCGGCAATGTGAAGGTCGTACCTGTACACCCGCCAAAAAGGGTAGAATATCACTAAACAGTCTACTGCTCTGCTCAATCTTAAGTCTATGGAGAGACAGTATCCGGAGGTTGCTGGCATTGAGCAATACACGACCTTGACATATATCTGAGGGTCTGGTCAAGTGATCACCCGACAGAGAATTAAGATCTTGGTCTACAAATTATAGAAGTATATCTATAGAAGACATGAACTATTAGTTAAAACATGTGGCAGGTACAAACAGATTTAAAAGAGTTAGACTATACCTGAGCAAGACCAAGAGAGGTCACCATTATCCCCACCCGCATTGTCGGGCACTGGCAGATCTTGGAACAAGAGGCTAGCCAAGCTACCCATTCGCAGAAACTAAAACATCAGACGCAGAAAGTGGCAAACAAGATTATATATACTAATTAAACATATAAAGACATCGGAATGATGTACAGTGTAAAAGATGATACTAACTAACCTTCAGGTGTGGAGCCATTCGACCTAAAAATATTTGCACAGCCTGGGCAGACAACTCCGTGCATCCAGAAAGATCTAAATTATAAAGATCAGCACTATTGTCAGCTATTCAATGAAACACTGGGCACTAAGCCTAGGGCCACACGGTGCGTATTTTCGCATGCGAAAATTGAAATCACAAGTAGCAAAGGTGTCCACTGTAGTGTCAGTGATGCGTGATAAATAAAGCTTTCATTTTTAAATCGTGAAATAAACTAAAACCCTGTTTACGGTATTAGTTTTATCAAAAACATTAATTGCCAAGAACAAAGCTAATTTTGTTATTTAATTAGCAAAAGAATGAGAAGTCCGCTATTACCGATTGCATAGAGACGTTGCTGGGCCAGCCATTGTAAGCTCCAGTTGGTGATGCGGGAGTTACTAAGATTTATGGCAGAGATCTTAGCTTTACTAGAGTCTCTGAACAGGTGAATAACTCTATCAGACAGAACAAGGCCTTCTTTGATGAAGGTGAAGATAATATCTAAAATGTATGTTAGTAAAGCAATACAACTTTCGGTGTAGGTATACATCTGAAACATGCTGATGGTGAGAAATGCTTTGATATTCATCTTTTAACAGCAGAATTTAATTTAGTTAAATCGTATGACAGTAATCGAACATACTCTGCTGATTACAAGACTTTGCCCGACATTAAGTTATTTACAAGCGTATACAAAACAGTGACTATTTTATTTAGAGCTAAAACAATATGTCTGTAATACAAAAATTCCTTAAAATATGGTTAGCTTACGCATAAAAAATGTTAAAACTGAATGTATTTAAAATGTGGTATATAATTATTTGTCATTTTAAACTCAATTTCTTGACAAAATAAATGTATATATATATATATATCTACTTTATGCTGATGATTAAAAACAAATTTAAATCAACGTAGAAGACTCAAATTTTTTATAAGATTAACAGTCCAATTAGAAGTACCGTACTATATACATTATAAAAATTTGTATGAATGGAAGGGCATACCTTCAGAAATTTCTCTTGTCAAGCAGAAATGATTTCGTAGCTGAAGAAGATTTTGCTTGCCAATATCTAAGGCTATAGTACCAGCAAGATCTAAAGCTATGGCATCCTGGCAGAGAACAGATAATTTCTCTACAGTAGAGAGGCCATTCTGTGCCGCATTGTCGACCATGATGCTCTACATCGGGTAAATAATCTACAGCATGACATCATCAGCGCATAATTTACATCATGCTTGATCATTTTTAATTGATTTTCACACTAATTCCGATAATTATAAAGTCAACTGTATTTACAGTAAGTATACCTTCCAAATAAAAAACTATAAATTGAAGCAAAGCACACTGATTTGACTATCTAACACACAATTGATGGCAAAAACTCTGTTTAACTTTTATTCAGTTTGATGATAACATGTTTTGACCCATCACTGATTGAGTTACTACACATCGGCTAATATTTAGACATAAAATTTCCAAAATATATCTACTATTTAAACCATTTACCCCAATTATATACGGAGCAGCTACTGTTATTTTAATAATTGTTGAAATAGTAATACTGTAGTTATAATGGCAGAAAAACTGTCACGGTTAAATAGCAGGCATATTTCCGAAACAATCAGAGCAGTAAAACTAAAAGAGTTGTGGTAAAACAACAGCAAACTTATATAAAATATAAGTAATGATTATGCCTAAGCAGTGTTTTATGTTAAATGTAAAGCATAATGATAATTGGCTGAACAATAACTGATAGTCAGATACACATCAGACTCAGTTCTACTGCTTGCAATTTCCATAACATAAAGTTAAACATGTACGCAATTCTTTACCTTGTTCAATTTGAACTTAATATGAATATCAAATCTTCAATGTTTATTGATCAGTGTGAGTGTTATTATTTCTAAATTAGTATGGCAATACTAATTAGTTGTGAGTTGAACAGTTGCAGATCAGTATTAGTATCAGTGTGGGCGCGAGTGTTGCTAATTAGTATCACTATTATTATTAGTATAACTAATACTATAACTATAAGTTAAGTACAACCATAAGTATAAGTATCACTATCAGTGTGGTTAATGGTTGTTACTTACTCTTAGTATGAGTATGACAATCAGTATCACCATGAGTATGAGTATAACTATCACTATGACTATGAGTGCGAGTGCTGCTAATTACTACTAGTAGTAGTATTACTATTATTTTGTACAATTAGTATTACTATTAGATTTAGTTTTACATTTACTTTTACTAAAAGTAAATGTAAAACTCTGACAGTAATTCACAAAAAGTTTTAGTGAATCACTGTCAAAGTGTAACTGTAAGCGTAAACTTTAACTTGTCTTAGTCTAAGAGTAAGAGTAAGACTAAGAGTAAGAGTAACTCAAACTGTAAGTTACTTACTAAGTGTTATACTTACTCTTCAGTATCACTATAAATGTCAGTATGACTATGAGTGTTACGAGTATGAAAGTATGAGTACCAATATGGGTGAGTATGACAACTGCTACAAGGTTTACTAGTAGTAGTACAGGTACTACTGCTACTACCAGCGAATTACTCTGATCACAGTATGATGTATTTTGTCACTTCTCATTTGTTCTCCAAGATCAGAGCGACGAGGGAATGACTAGATGCAGCACAAAATTTGGGGCTACTAGTGCAGTGCAGTGTTTGAATACCATCGTTGGTTGTGGATCTTTCCAGGGTTAAAGATCACGCTGGGTCATGTTAGGAAAAGATGGATTTTAGGAAGTCCGACCATAAAGTCAAGGGCTGTCACGGTCATGAGACTTAAACAATTACAAGTGTTTGAGTAAATTAATTTCATTGAAATGAAATAAATTGGAATGAAATAAAATATTTAGTCTGTTTAAACGCATTTTAATTTCGTTTTCTCCACTCGCGAGTCAAAAGTGTGGTTATACTTTTAAAGTATACTACAGTGCAGAATAGTATTAGTTGGGCGCATCCTTGAAATTAAAACTAGTTATAATATTTCAATGAATGCAACCATATTTTAAGCAAATTCATCAAGTAGACAGAATATCGCTAGAACAAGCACTGAGTTGGAGTTGATCGAATACAGTACTTGTATAGGCATTGTTGACTCGACTCTAAATAGTTCACTTCAAACTTGAAGCCCTCAAGTACTGTACTCATTCACCTCTAACTCGGTACTGTTTTAAGCTACTTTCGCGTAGAAATTTAAATAGAAGAATACATTAAATACATTAAATTTTAATCGGTGCCGAACTTAGAACTTTTGGCGCACACAACGTCATTTTCTAGCTTCATTTTCCTGCATTAACTTGTTTGAGTTAAAAAACGGGCACCCAGTCTTCTACGCTCCGTCATACAGTTTAAATAGCGTTAACGTCCGCTAACCTTTAGCGAGCAGAGTCACAGTCAACTAGCATTGAGAATCATAAAATTTTATTCTAAAAGCCCTTGAGCAGTTTCCACAATTAGTCCCATTACTATTACATGATTTACATATACTGATATAGCTATACCGGATTGATCTAAGATTTAAAATGACATTGACTGTAAGTATATCGATATATGTAATTAATAATTAATGAGTAACTACTTTTACGTCCATTACCTTAGAGTTAGTCTGATACTTAAAGTTAATGAGTTATACTCTTATAGTTATAGTTATAGTTAATATAAATATAACTATTTATTATAAGTATAACATTACTAATAGTAATACTAATAGTAATACTATGACTATTAATATTACTAATAGCAATAGTAATGTTAATACTAATAGTAATTACAGCATGAGCGTAATGCATATAATGATAATAATAATTATATCCTAATACTAATAGTAATGATAATCATTTTGATTAGTAATCGAGTACACCGACACGCGTCACGGCTTGTACTTGTACTTGTAGGCTATAGCCGTAGTGATACTGGTAGTCAATAAGTGAATAAGTCATAGTGTTATGCTTAGTCTCATAGTCAAAGAGTTATAATTATTAGTAAATCTAATACTAATAGTCATCGTAGGCAATTCAGAATTACTATTACTATTAGTATTAGTGTTAGTACTACTTTTAGTTTTACTAATAGTAATACTATAAGTATAAGACTAAGTTATTACTAAGTATACTTGTTTTCTGTACGTGTAATTAATAGTGTAAGTATTAGTATAACTATTAGTATTATAATTATTAGTATTAGTGTGACTATTAGTGTTAGTATTACTATGTCTATTAGACTTAGTAAAGTACAAAAATGAATAATATAATATTATTCATTTTTGTACTTTATCAAGTATAATAGACATAGTAATACTAATAGTAATAGTAATACTGATAGTTAAACTAATGGTAATAATTATAATACTAATATTTAGACTAATACGTATACTTAGGTATAGTTAGCCTATAGTTATCCTTAGCCTATTCACTAATTTAGTAACATTTTATTATAAGTATTTCGTTGGTAATCTCGTTGTTTTAATTCATTATAAATATATTTATTGTGATTATTAATTTAGGGGGGTATCAATAGAAATTTTATTATACTGACTCTGTATCACAATAAATTTTAATTCTGCAGGTTGTCACATGAAATTCCTTAGGTAAATTTTTTCTAGATTCTTGGAATCGTTTGTGAAAAACCTTTTTTGGTTCTACTCTCTGTTGATTTTAAATGTTTTGAAGAGATGCACCTTGTTCCTAGGTATTCCATCATTTTGTTCTGGCATGCCCAAACCTAAGGTTTGTTGTTATTAGACTTATTCTTTGTAAAGGGTTATTATTTTGGTGTGGATATTAGAAGGTAGAGGAGGAAATACATTTCTTATCAGTCTGGTACTCTGCAATGATTCGCAGTTATTATATGGGTGTCGTCATTCTTTCTACTAGTACAACTATTCATTCCTTTTATCCTGTCTAACTCAATTTCTCCGCTACTGCTCCTAAATAGTGTTTTAAGCAGCTTTGTCTTGCTAAAATGATATTCTGTTATTTGAGAACATGATTTTGGTTATCACTCATGGCTTTTGTTTAAACTAAAGACCTTCTTCTGGAAAAGTTGAGACTAGCTAAAGTTTTTAAGCCAGTAGTTTTTCATCCAAGTACTCAATCAGAGATATTTGATATGCTGGTATGTTTTTAAATGATTACCAGTATTGCCATGATTTCTACTTGCGGTCAGTGAATCTGACGACGAAGTCTTGTATAACTGCAAGATATGCGGGCATATTTGGTGCTTATTTCAACCCAATACACTATTCATCACTACTGAATCATATTTGGTGTACGTGGCCATCTGCCACGAGGATATGCTAGAATATAATGGCTTCTTTTTGACTTACAGTCATATTATCAGCTTTCTTTGATGATAGGGTGTGTTGCTACTGGAAAATGTTTGTCTTACACTAACTTCAAAAGTTATCATGGGTTGAAGTTGTCATCCCTGCACTGCATCAAATGGCTAAGTGGTCTACCCAAATTTCACTCTATTATTTTGTGTGTCTTTTAGTTTAAAGACAGAGAGCAGTTGGTATTTTCTTTTAGTAATCAATAATAACCATGTTTTCATAACCTATAAAATATTTCACAATAATTTATATTATCTCATAATTAATTGGCCTAATAATCGCTGTTTTAACAGTTTTAACTGTATTATTTTGTTTTATTTAGCCCACATTAACAAAAAACGGACAAATTCAGTGTGCCAAATAAAATGATTCATCTTACAGTTTAAATCAATTTAATAATATTAGTGTAAACAGAAATGCCATGTGGTTGTCATTACAAATAATAGGAGTGAGTAGCAAAGAGTTTCAGATGATTGTAGATAGTGAAAAGTTGTTACTGTAGACCAGGGCTGTCCAACAGGGGGATAGTATTTGAAAAGTTGTAGATTTGTTACCCAACCTCCCCATCTGCTCTTTATTATTTGTTCTCCTTCTCCACTATTTTCACTCCACTCTCTACTGAATGCCAACTGAGTCTATCTGACCAGAGTTGACAAGTACCTGGTTGAAAAAGTGTCTACTATAATAAGTTTTCTGTTTGCATGTCGGATTTGTTGGAGTAGTAGTGGAGAAATTGAGATAGCCTAAGTTCTTTGATTTTATTATTAAATATTTGTTTGAGGCGCTGGCTAAAGTTCTTGTGGGGACATAGCTTCTCTTGCTGCATTTTTAATATAGAACACAGGCTTTTTTCAATTTCTTTATTACTGCACCTATGTCATAGTGTCCAGCTTAGTGGGTTCTTAAAAAGTAAATAGAGTACTAATGAAAAGCAGGGAGTGTTGGCTTAGTAAACATGAGGTCATGAGTTTGAACCCCAGTAAAGGCCATTGGTATTGTTAGAAAGAGCATCCAGTCATAATTACTCTTGTGCCACATGTGAACAAGTCCTTAGCCCACTTTGAAAAGCCCTTTCCACCAGGGGTTCTCACAGTGTTGGTAACCATTAGTTTATCTGATCATATAATCAGTCTTTATTGACAGTTTTGTCATTATTTTATTTACTCGGCCCACTGTATCTTATTCATTTAATCTATCAACATCTCAGTCACAGTAAAAAGTGTTATCTATTTCTTGTGCTAGCAAGTCATCACTTTCTGTGTATTCAGTCCACAATAACCTTTGCTGTGCTATCATTAGTAGCCATGGCTGTAGCGGTTTCATTCTCACCATGTTAGCGTCATCTCCGTAAACTTATAGATTTGCAGAGCAATTAGAGATTTTAAGAAAGTAGCAGCATCATGGCCATTGAAGTAAACATAATATTGATGTATGGTTTCTATTTGTTATAAGCTCACACAATACATTGCAGCTTTTGTGAAAGCCAATACAAAAGCGCCACCATATGTACATTACTCTTAAAAACCAGTTGATGTAGCAATGCACTGACCCAATTTATATTATGCGAATAAAGGCCATTATTGATGTCATTGTTATGTTTTGTGTTTGGTTGTGATAACATGAATTTGAAATAGTTTGTGTACTATGACTGTATTGATAGAGCACTAGCGGGCAACTGACTTAACAAGTAAAACGGGGGATGAGTAAATACCATGACAACTGGTTATGTGGTAGAAATAAGCAAATAACAGTCTACATAAGAATGAATGATAAACCACTAATAAGATTATCCCCTCATTCACACTTACCGTATGTAAGCTGTAACCTGTAACCATGAAATATCAGCCATTTTTAATGTGTCCGGGCTGAAGTTTTCAAAGTCTGCTATTAGGTACGATCTACGACACTTTATTGGACAATTATATCCAATGAGTTGACGCAAAAGTTTTTCTGTCCAATAGGAATCCCCCCCCAACATTTTTTAATCAAGCAGTGCTTGATGGGGTTGACAGACTACAGTCGAGAGCAGGGAATATAAGATATTTTTACAAGATAGCACACTATCTTGTAAAGATATATTATATTTACTGCTCTTGCACTAGTTGCCATCTCTTATCTTGTTTTCAGCTGAATTATCTTTTCCAGGCTCTCTTTTTGTAGGAAACAAACAATATTTAAATACCACAAACATTACAAATTGTTACCAGTTTTCCTGAAGGGCATTGTGGGGTTTCTCTTACTAGTGTCATCATCTCCATTATATATGATAGCCAAGCATTGCTCTGTGTACTCACTATTTTATTATGTATGTAGGCGCTAACTTCGTAGCCTTGGATCATGAGCGAAGGTCACGCGAGGTAGCCTGTGCTCTTGCTGATATGGCTAGACTGAGTGTCAAGACAGTCTTGGTCGGCTCATTATGGGGCGTATGTCTGATCACCTTCTATGCTTTTTATCCTAAACAGACGTATACAGAAGCTAATGGCAACGACTTCAACCAGTCAGGTGAGAGATGTTTATAAGGCCTAGCCTCTGTTCTCCATATTTACTTCGTGAAGTTTTTAGCTTGGGCTATGTACATAGAATATTTTCACTAAAATTTTATTTCTGAATGTTAAAATTTGACAGCATGTTGTCTATTTCATCACACTTACCCTGTCCCTAGCTGGTCTTTGCAAGAGACAAATGGCTTTACTTATCAAACGTGGCAGAGGTAAAACTAGTAGTGGTAAACCCCCTAAAGCCCAAACACACTCTGCCGCACCGTAGGCCGTAACGTAAAATTAATCCATTTTTACAAATTTGTGACCTTCCTCTATGGGTTGTGGTATGTCAAGATCAAGCCACTGCTCGATTAAAAAAAATTGCGCCGGGCTCCTATTGGGCAGAAAGATGTTCACTTCAACTTATTGGGTATAAATGTCCCAAGAGATTTTATAGATCGTACCCAATAGCGAAGTTTGAAAACTTCAGCCAGGACACATTAAAAATGGCTCAAATTTTACGGTACAGCCTAAGATACAGCAAAGTGTGTTAGACTATAGTCTGATAGTTGGAGGTCATGGGGTGGAATCCCAGTAAAGGCTAGTCTAAATGTTAGAAAGTTCTATTCAGTCATACTTGCTCTTTTTCCACAATATAAAACACGTCTCTAGACCACAGATACTCTCTGTTCCGTCACATTAGTATAATAGATGTTTGTGATTAGCTAGGACAAGGGTCATTACGCTTTTCTCTTCAAACTGACTTGTGATAATTTTTATAACAAACATTTCTGGTTCTGCGTCATTTATTTCTCATGAACTTCAAAACTGTTACAATGCTTTTAAAGAATATTTGACGCTATATTGCTCATAAAATATTAAATTATCATATGCAAATTTCAACTGGAATCTTTTATCTACTTCAGTATTCAGCCTAACTGCCAGAGATCTAAATTATTCACATTGTATCGATAAAAATGAGGCACGCCTATGTCAAGCAGCAACAGCTGCTGTGGTATAACTCACTCGGGTCTATCAGCACAATTACAATTTTAAATTGCCATTAACTAACAATTAGTTTTAAAAATCGAAAAAATGAACTGAAAACCCGTGTTATGAAATAAATTCATGCACGTAGCAAAAGTTGTACAATTATTTTTCAAATGAACAGTTTGGAAAATTTTGTATAAGTTATAATGGTGCGATATAGGAGTCGGTACACACACCTCTGATTGGCTGAGTTTTACACGGTCTATTTGAATTTTCACCTAGATGTGTTGAGAGCTACTATTGGCAAGATTTGCATTTTAAAGGCAAATCTTATCTGTGTGGTTTGCTTACACTTCCTGGTTAAATATGAAAGTTTGTCATATTCACATCATGTTGCAGTTAGTTCCGTGTATTTCATAAACTTGATAACCAGTAACATCTCTGTAAATGATTGCAATGGTGTGTGTAACCTGCTCAAACAGTTAGTTTAGTCGATATCGGAATACTAACCTTTTGAGTCTGCTGGTCATGTAGGATTAGTAGTGGAGTAATTAAGATAGCCTAAGTTCTTTATTTTTTCATTGAATTTTAGTGTGGGGTGGGGGTTGAAATTGCTTCCTTGGCTACATTTTCAATCAAGAACACAGGCTTTTCTCAATTTCTCTATTGCTTGTCATTTCACCGTACATCTCCACATACTAGCATTATTATTGAGCATTCTGTCTTCTAGTAATTCACTACATCCTGATATCTTTTACTTTTTTAGTCACACATTAGCAAATTAGGAGCAGAAATTGAACTTTACTCAACTTTCATGAAAATTTACTATATGGGGTAAATTTATGTGCCGATTCTAACTATGCGTAACAAAAAAAGGCTGGGAGGGGTTCTGCATCATTAAGGAGCAACGGCGTTGTCATATGAGCTAAATATATATATATGATGAAAAAGACCATAGTATAGCGTATATCCCAATTTATTAAAAAATTGTGAAAAATAGCTAAAAGCTAGAGATCTCAAGTGTATACTAAATTAAGTAAATGACCCGCATATTTTATAATAGCCACTCTTCTCCGATAAGGATCTAGCTAGACTGAAGCAAACTGAAGCAATATTTTATAATAGCCACTCTTCTCCGATAAGGATCTAGCTAGACTGAAGCAAACTGATTTTAGAGTTGTGTCCCCTATAGAGTTGTGTCTAGTGTGTACTAAATTAGGTAAAATGATTTGTAAAAACTTCTGGGTCCACCAGGAATAAGACTGTGACACTAGAGATTATAGAAGCTACTGGGGAATCCCAGCACTAGACTCATAAAACATATTAACATATTATTATGTATGCGTATGCATGGGAATTCCCTGCCCCACGCCTAGAAATTAACTTAGTTCTCTATTTAAATATATTATAACTCAAGTTGAAAAGAAACTGGTTAGGGTTGTCCTCTTTCTCATCAGAGGTAATATTTCACATTAACACAGCTAAATCTATATACTATACACATGACTGTGGAATTGTATTGGATTCAGTTGGTAAAATTGTCTTCTCTTGTAATAAAAAATTATGATCGCAAATTTTATCTGTGTGTAGTTGGCTGTGACCCCCGTGTGGTATTGCAGTGACACTGCTACTTAGTGCGTAATCTCTATTTACAGCACCCTTGTCTATTGAAAGGATGGGAAGCAAACTGGAGTATCTAAATGATAAACTTATAGAGAAAAATTATGAGTTGGTCAAACTGAAATCTCAAGTACAGCATTTAGGAAAAAATTTATCTGTGAGCATGGATAGGTAATGAGTCAGTTACTTATATATTATACTATATTGTATATATATACTTATATTATATCACTATATATACTATATACTATATATTGTATATAAACTTATAGTACAGCACTAGATATATAATATATATTGTATATATACTTGTAGTACTGCTGCTATCACTGGATATAGTAAAGATATGATAATTCTAAAGAAAGTACCAAATCTCTTTCTACTCATGCCCCATCTAGAATACAATATCAGCTTTCTGTCACCGCAGAAAAAGTTTGGAAATATCAGCAAAGAAGGTTTGTTGGTTCATTTGCTGATTGATTTGCTTGTTAAGTTGCCTAATAAGTTGCTTGTTAAGTTGCCTAATAAGTTGCTTGTTAAGTTGCTTTTTAAGTTGCTGATTAATTAAAGTGGTGAAATCATATTACTGTGGTATTTTTTGTAGGTTATTAATTTGTGCAGTTGGTGATATTATTTACTGAAAGAGCTTCATTATATAATATAACTCAGCATAATATAATATAACTCAGTATAATATAATATAACTCAGTATAATATAATATAACTCAGTATAATATAATATAACTCAGTATAATATAATATAACTCAGTATAATATAATATAACTCAGTATAATATAATATAACTCAGTATAATATAATATAACTCATCTGTGTTTCTACTTTGCATGGAATTATCAACTGGTTTTAAATATTCCTGTAGCCTCATTTCCTACTCTGCAACATCTATTGTAGTCGAGATGGTTTTAGCCATCCCGCATGTACATAGGAACAAACAGGACTATTTAGAAGGTACATTACGATCCCTTATCTCTCAACTAAGTTCAGAGGAAAGAGAGAAAGTGGTACTGGTAGTGATGGTAGCTGAACCGTTCAATTCTACCGAGTTTGATACTGTCTCTAAGATGGTGTCCCAAAAGTAAGGCTTGTTTCTTAGAACTGCGGCTATACTGTGTATTCTCTTCACTTGGTGCCACATTAGACCAACTTTGGCAATTGCCATTGACAAAATTCTACACAGGTGGAAAAAGACGCCATTTTTGCGGATATCATGCCGTGAAAGTGACGAAAGACCTGTGCGAATTGTTTTTGTCACCGCACCTAATTGGCTAATAACTTTCTTGAGCCCAATTTTTTGCATTTAGTTTTACAACTTATCCTGTTAAATTGCTGCGCATCATTGAAAATAGGGAGTTAGATTTAAAATAAGCTCTTTTTAGCTAATTAGTTTGTCTCTTCTTTTATTATCCGCAGTCATCTTTTCTCATCAGGCATAGCTATAGAAATACGAGTGCTGTAGGCAAGCAGTAAAGTCAAGCGCAAATATTATTGGCTAGTAAATTTTCTCTTTGTGTGTGGCCCCAAGCTTCCACAAAGTTACATGAAAAAACTCACTCAAATTTATAGTCGCTATTCCTGTGAGAAAACCCCTGATGGAAAGGGTTTTTGTTAAACTGGGCCAAAGACTTATTCAGGAGCAATTATGACTGAGTGCTCTTCCTAACAATTGCCTTTGTCGGGGTTCAAACCCATGACTTTAGGTTTACTAAGCAAACGCTTTAACCCCTAGACTACAGCTGCTCCCTCGAATGGAATCCCCCAAAGTCACATGAATGGAATCCCCCAAAGTCACATGAATGGAATCCCCCAAAGTCACATGAATGGAATCCCCCAAAGTCACATGAATGGAATCCCCCAAAGTCACATGAATGGAATCCCCCAAAGTCACATGAATGGAATCCCCCAAAGTCACATGAATGGAATCCCCCTAAAGTCACGTGAAGGGAATCCTAAAGTTACACTAAGCAGCACAATTTCTGTTGCAGTTTTCGCCAAGAGGTTGATAATGGTATCCTGGAGGTTATCCAGCCTCCAGCGAAGTGGTACCCAAACCTCAATCATCTCCCAAGCAAGTGGGGGGACAGCGCGGAGCGGTCAAGGTGAGTTACCGCCATCTTACATTGTATTTAAATTACATTACATTGCATTATGTTGCATTACATTGCATTATGTGGCATTACATTAAACCGCATTACTTTATATTAAATTAAGTTAGATGAAATTGCATAACTTTGCAGTACGTTTCATTAAGCTATGTCACATGATGTTTGAACTGTACATCGTATTAATTAATAGACTGGGTCCCCGACTTACTTTTAGGTGGAGAACTAAACAAAACTTGGATTATTCTTTTATGATGCTGTATTGTAGCTTCAAGGCTACCCTATACGTACAGGTCAGTGTGTGCATATATATGTATATATTTTATTATTATATTATCATACATATATATGTTATGTATTCTTATATTATAATATTTGTAGGTTGTGTATATTATATTATAATATTTGTAGGTTATGTATATTATTATATATGTAGGTTAAGTATTATTATATTTATATTATATTATATTTAGTGGAATATATGTATAGTATGTTTCTTGTTATGACGTAGCCTTAGCAGTGTTATATATTTTAATGTGTATTGTAATATGGTATTGCTGTATTATGTTATCACTGTAATGTCTATTGTAGTATTATAATACGGTATTACTATAATCTGTATTGTAATACGGTATTACTATTATACGCAGCTGGAAGACGACATATCTGCTAAGCCAGCGTATATCAAGCAGATGATGCAGTACGCAGCTTCCCAGGAGAGGTGGGAACTTCTGGAGTTCTCGCAGTTGGGTTTCATAGGTACTTTACCACTCTGTCTTGTGTATTGTATATACTCTGTCTTATGTACTGTATATACTCTGTCTTATGTATTGTATATACTCTGTCTTATGTACTGTATATACTCTGTCTTATGTATTGTATATACTCTGTCTTATGTACTGTATATACTCTGTCTTATGTATTGTATATACTCTGTCTTATGTACTGTATATACTCTGTCTTATGTATTGTATATACTCTGTCTTATGTACTGTATATACTCTGTCTTATGTACTGTATATACTCTGTCTTATGTATTGTATATACTCTGTCTTATGTACTGTATATACTCTGTCTTATGTATTGTATATACTCTGTCTTGTATTGTATGTACTCTGTCTTATGTATTGTATATACTCTGTCTTATGATTGTATATACTCTGTCTTATGTATTGTATATACTCTGTCTTGTATTGTATATACTCTGTCTTATGTATTGTATATACTCTGTCTTATGTACTGTATATACTCTGTCTTATGTATTGTATATACTCTGTCTTATGTATTGTATATACTCTGTCTTATGTATCGTATATGTACTGCCATGTACTGTATAGAGGTCATTTTACTTGCAATACACACTCGAAATCTCCAGTTTTTAGCTCTTTGACAATTTAGCTGTTGATGTATATGAGTTTTTGGCCAACACAAATAAAATATCAATAAATACAAGTAAATAATCAAGGGTCTTTTTAACTTTGCTTAATTTCCCATGTTTTTCCTAATTGTTTAGCTAATTTGAATTTATCAGCTGGAGTATTACACGTGACCTTGTTTATAATGTAGGTAAAATGTTCAGGTCAGCGATGCTGCCTAAGTTCGTGAACTTTGTGCTCATGTTCTACCAGCACAAGCCTGTCGACTGGTTGCTGGACAACTACTTCTGGGTGCAGGAGTGCCACGGGGTGAGTTACGGTTACAGCTCATTATTATAAGGGTGAGTCACAGTTCATCATTATTATAAGAGTGAGTCACAGTTACAGCTCATTATCATAAGGGTGAGTCACAGTCACAGCTCATCATTATAAGGGTGAGTCATAGTTACAGCTCATCATTATAAGGGTGAGTCACAGCTACAGCTCATCATTATAGGGGTCTTTGTTGTTGTCTTCGGATTGAATGATGTTGGCTTGTAGAGCGTTTGAGTTCAGAATTGTTGGCATTTGCTTGATATTTTTCCTTTTAGGCGTAGTAGCACCGTCTGTGGTGTAGAACTTTTCTAGTTAGGAATTTGTGCATTTTACAAATGAATTGTTATTATCTCACATATGGTCACATGTCCATGGTCCCCTCACATACGTTGTTTTACTCCTGCGTTGCTGGCTGTCCATCTTGTAAATTTTACATTGTTGTCAACTGAATATATGTGTATTAGTTATCTATTTATATATCATATTTATTTGTTAGATCATAATTATCAATGTATAGATTACATTGACTATTTATAGATCATAATTAACTATTTATAGATCGTAATTATCTTCTTATAGATTGTAGTATTTTATTGCATTACGCGCACATCTGCTGGGTCTAACACTTCGTTTCCATCAATTCGTATTATGCGAATGGATTTTTTATTTACCTAACGGAAATAGTTGCATCGAACGAAACCACAACCATAAGTTAATGTAAACCCCAAGCACAAATTATTCCTTGCAGGCATCCATTTGCATAATGGCCGTCATGGAAACGCAGTGTATAGTTTCATTTTCAAGTCTAGCCTGTGAACTCATCTCAAAGCTTGACTTCTACTTTCACAAACACCACGTTATGTTGGGCATTGTTTTCCAGGGGACACCAAAAGTGACTAATGTAAGACTGAGTGCTACTTGTGCACCTTATTAGTGTCGCCACTCTCTTCTAAAACACAGTGAACATGTCATTTTAACCAATCAGACACTGCCCTCTTCCCGTGGTCTTGTTGTCTAACTGCTTTTCCCATTTTTGTTCATGTCTACTTATTATGGCCAGTATTTACACTAAATTTCACAACATGTTTTCATGTCTGTGATATGTAATAAATCAACCAACTAATAACTTATATACTAAAATAATACCAACATTTCTAAACAACCCCCAGTCACTATTTCTCAATTATAAATTTGAATGGTGTTGTCACCTAATCCTGGTTATTTTCCTGTTTTGCAATCCGATGTTGATTGTATTAGTTTTGTGATGAAATATGTAAATTTTCATTTTACTAACCAACGTGTGAATAAAATGTACGCTGGAACATTCATATACACATACACACACGCACGCACGCACACACACATACATACACACATACATACATGCATGCATGCATGCATACGCACATACACACACATACATACAGTAATTTGTTTCAACTGCTAAATGAACCATACTCTTTGCTGTATTTCTTATTAGGCTGACAATTAACAATATTATATACTCATATGAATTGTCAACATAAGAATTTTCTTATTAGTTATACCACATCTACAGCTTGGTTATTTGAAGTCAAAGTTGCTTCATTAAATTTTCAGTCACTGGTAGCTAGTATTTTAATAATTTCAACTTTTGTTGACATTTTAATTAATATTACTGTAAGTTTAAATCGTCAATTATAATTTCAGTACTGCTCAGGTACTGGAAGGTATTATTAACTTCCTAAGTACTCATTTAATGTAAGGGTACATGGGCTAGACTTGATTGCTAGATCTTGTTTATATCTCACAATAGCTCCTGCATTCTAGGAACATATTATGTTGACTTATGAAATACAATTTAACCTATTCTATTACACTTGTGTAATGTAAATATTTCCATAGCATCTCTTTCTACTTCTACAATGCTCCCTCCATATCTGCCGAACCTGCTGGTTTTGAAACCTCAATTTAGGACATAGTAGAATACCAAATTTACCTCACGGATCTGTTAAATTCGTCCATTTTGTTTTTATACACGCATACATAGGCCACAAAACGGGGGGAGGGGTCCAAGCCCTTCTCGTGACCTATAGAATTTCAAGAGAAATGGATCCATGAGATATGGAGGGCGTACTGTACATACAGTTTGGAGTTGTGCTCTTAATTAGGGTGGCTAACGGAGGCCTTCTCGTTTACTTGTATAATCTGTTTGTCAACTATTTGTACCAACGAGTCCTCGTCATTTAGCTTTAGGCCATCCATACTCTTTGTGCAAGGCAACCTTTGATCAACATTATTTAGTTTTGAAAAATTCTTTTCTCAAGAGCATGAAATTTTTTTGAATGCACTAAATATTTATAAAATAATTTTGTATTATTTAATTTATAAATAATGGATTAAAAAACTGTGCCACGAATATCGTCATGGCAGACTTTTCAGAATTACCAAAATTCTTATGCTGAATTTTTCATCAAAATGGTTCTTTTAGGATATTTCTTGTCACAAACATGGCTTCTGCTTGTAAACTTGGTAATACCTGTCACTAATGCTAATGCTTTTACGATATGTTGTAGAAATCTTGCTCAGATTTGTCCAGGATCCGCAAAAGATTTCGACCGTCTCTCTTTCAGCATGAAGGCTACCATTCCTCTTTAGATGGGAAAGTTCAAAAATTAAAGGTATCTTCCAATCAAAAAACTCTTTTCAGAAGTCCCCAATGTCCCCTTTACAATTAAGAGTTGTGTCCTCCCAAAGTGAAGATTGTTGAAAATAAACTTGAAAGTATTTTTGTGGCTTTGGTTTCTGAGCAATGCTGAAGTGCTACTCCAGCATTGCTCAGTAACCAAAACCAGAAAAATGCTTTCAAGTTTATTTTCTTCAAAATTCTTCATGAAGAAATATTTTTAAAAAAATTCTATAGCATAATTAGAATGTCAAGTAGCAGCCAAACTTTAAATTTTTAATGAGTTTGCTCTTTATACAAAGGGTCAACCTGTTCACTTTGGGAGGACGCAACTCTTAATTCTAAAGGGTTTGGTCTCTTTACTATAGTTCAACTGCAAGTCAAGTTATCCAGTAGTTTTTACTCTCCAAAGGCCTGGCCACACGCTTGTAAGAATCTCACAAAAATTGTGTGAATATTTTCGTGGGTTGTCTTCTCGTTATTGACCAGCCACATGTTCCTGTTTTTGCAGACGGCCCTAGTCTATCTGAAATTATCGTTGTTGCTAAAATTCTGTTGACCAATCAAATGTTGATTATTGTCAATTGTGCTCTTCTGTCCATAGTCTTCGGTGGGTGCACCCAGCGAAAACAATTGCGTATGAATTCTCTCAAATTTGATCGCACGTCTTGTCTTTTCATGTGAAATAGACGATTTCGTGTAATTTTCGTAAGTGTGTGGCCGGGCCTTGCAACAAAATAGTTGTTGTTATATATTTAGTTTATCATTCGTGAGTGTTACCCAATTAGGTTACTCTGATCTAACTGACTCTAATCCCATTCCAGGGCATGATAGGTTATTCTTGTCAATTGTTTATAAATTATTTTACACGTGCCTCACCAATTATATGGGCTGTTACAATAGTTTATCTTATAGGATAAGTACATCAATTATTTCATGCACGCTTCACCCAATTGCATTAGACGTTACAATACTTTTTTCTATAGGATGAAAATATGAATTATTTCATACATACTTTAGCCAATTAAAATGCTGTTGCAATAAGTTGTCCTACAGAATAAGTATATACATTATTCTATGCATACTCCACCCAATTAAAAATGGTGTTACAATAATTTATCCTATAGGATAAAGATTTCAATAAAAAAGGAACGGTCAGTCAGGATCCAATATTGTATGCTCACAAGAATCCAGCAGCCATTTTGGAGACCTCTCTGAAAGTGTACCAGCACTTCACCATTGAGAAACTGTATGAAGGTCGCACCGTCTTCTGGGCTCTCAACCCCCAAACTAATGATCATATCACCATCAGGTTCAAAGAAGTAACTCAGTTAAAGAGGTGAGCATCATGACTAAAACACGTCTGCATTACTTATACGTCTGCATTACTTATACGTCTGCATTACTCACACGTCTGTATTACTCACATGTCTGCATTACTCACACGTCTGCATTACTCACACGTCTGCATTACTCACCGTCTGGTATTTCCAGGTACAGAGTGGTTAGTGGAGACAATCAGCATAAAGATGACAGGCTGGTGAACGCATCTATCGGCTTCCTTCCTGTAGACCAGAAGTCGCCACACCCGCCAAACAGCTTCGTTTTAGACGATACTGGGTTTGTCTATTTCCGTAAGTTCACCAACAGCTGTTACTAGCAGAAAGTATAACAAAATAATCTCCTTGTCTCCGGCATAATTGTTTTTGGGGCATGTTTTATTAAGGACCAGATGCTCTTCCTGACGTCCACCCTCTGTGTTTACCCGAGCTTGGGACCAGCTGTCTGTTCCGCTGGTTTGCTGAGCTCTCACTGTGTTTCCATGAATATTATGCGAATAGATGGGAATGGTTGTGGTTTCCTTTGATGTAATTGTTTCCATTAAAAAAACTCACGCAAGTTTATAATCACCATTCCTGTGAGAAAACCCCTGATGTAAGGGGTTTTTGTTAAATTTGGTTAAGCACTTATTCAGATGGGGCACAGGAGCAATTATGACTGGATGCTCTTCCTAACATCACCAATGACCTTTGTCGGGGTTCGAACCCATGACTTCAAACTTACTTAGCAAACGCTCTAACCCCTAGACCACGGCTTTCCCCTGTAACTGTTTCCATCGGGCGAATGAAAAATCCATTTGCATTATAATGTGAATCATGGAAACGTAGTGATTCATGCCACATAACTGGTATTATTGCGACTGTAAATCTTACTAGTGTCCTATGTTGATGGTGCAGTCTTCTTCTTTAGAGTATTTCAACACCAGTGGAAAGAGATCCGGCGACTCATCAACTAGTTATTCAATCGCCGAAGGGGAAATACCGCCCAGTTTCGGAGCCGTCACTGCTGTTAAAATAGTCAACCTTGTTGAAAATCAGAATTGGGTCATCATTAATGAGGTGAGTCTATTGCTTGTCCCGCCTTTAGCTGGGTTAGTCTATCCCGCCTTCAGCTGCGTTAGTCTATCCCGCCTTCAGCTGCGTTAGTCTATTCCGCCTTCAGCTGGGTTAGTCTATCCCACCTTCAGCTAGGTTAGTCTATCCCACCTTCAGCTGCGTTAGTCTATCCCACCTTCAGCTAAGTTAGTCTATCCCACCTTCAGCTGGGTTAGTCTATCCCACCTTTAACTGAGTTAATCTATCCCGCCTTCAGCTGCGTTAGTCTATCCCACCTTCAGCTGGGTTAGTCTATCCCACCTTTAGCTGAGTTCGTCTATCCCGCCTTCAGCTGGGTTAGTCTATCCCACCTTCAGCTGGGTTCTTTAGTTATCTTTTCTATGCATGCATGTGTAACCTGTACATATACACATTCACACAAACATACATATGTATATGTACATATATACACATATTAGAAATGTAAGTAGATATGTACATATATGCACTGACAGAACTCAAACTAATTAATATATGGTGATGATTGAGTGGTTGTTTTAAATGAAATCTCATCAAAATATGTTACATTTTACTTTTGAATTTTATTTTATACATATAACTGAACTAACAGACTCACATGTCGCTGAATCTATAACTGTTTAGATTTGCATACATTAACTATTTAGTCTATGTAGAGTGCTAGGTTGTCAAGTCGCATTACTCTGTGTTGAATTGTCGAGTCACATTACTCTGTGTCAAGTCGTCAAGTCACATTACGCTGTGTCAAGTTGTCAAGTCACATTACTCTGTGTTAAGTTGTCAAGTCACATTACTCTGTGTTGAGTTGTCAAGTCACATTACTCTGTGTCAAGTTGTCAAGTCACATTACTCTGTGTCAAGTTGTCAAGTCACATTACTCTATGTTAAGTTGTCAAGTCACATTACTCTGTGTTAAGTTGTCAAGTCTCTGTCTCTGTAGATGTGGCTTGTGACTTGACTGACGAGTCTTACTCTAGCTGACACGAAGACATCTGCTGATCTCACATATCCGAGGCATTTTCTATATTCTATCTGGACACCTGCTGACCATACTGTGACAGGTGTCAGCTGGTTCCCTCACATTCTATTAATACACCTGGTCAGGCACAGAACTTCCTGTTGACTTATTATCCTAGCGGTGCCAACCAATAATGAGACTTAAAGCAATGAAGAGGCCAATAGAAATGAGCAGCACAGTTGGTTTCATTATCAAAATTCACATATTGCCTTCATATTTCAATGTATTTTCAAGACAATAATATTTATTGTTGACCATTTCAATTATCAATATTTTTGTATATTTTTGTTATTGCTGTTCGATACTTTAAACTGGTGTTGAGAGCTGGAATGATGCCAAGTTCCCAGTTTCTATTATGCCACGTCCTCTGGGAAGCTCAATATCTAATTACCTTTTTTACTTTAAGAAATGTAATGTTTGATAATGATTGTTGCATTGAAATTTATCATTTTGATTCAGTTACCTTAGTTTTGATATGTAGAGTAATGTGTCACTACTCCATATCTTGCCTCGTGTAGTTAGAGAAGTCATTGTTATGCAACTTTTTTCTAGAGATCATTCATCTAGTTAGGAACAGCGATGCTCACCGATATTATGTTTAGTCTGCCTTAATAGTTTCATTCAATAAATTATTTTCTTTTACAACAAACTGGAATCGTTATAGCAATGAGCATTATGGCTCCTGGAGCCCGTCTATGCGTTGTATTCAAATTGTCCGTTTCATTTAAAGATATGGATTTTGGTTTAGCCTTGTAGTTTTAGGTCTAGGTTTAGGATATAAAAATATTTTAAATACAATAACTTTTATGTAAATAGTTTAGGAGACATATAAATGTCATAACTCTAAGATAATCAACAACATAGCAACCAACTGCATAGGCTAGAAATAGAACATATAGTGGTATAGAGTGGAAGTTCATATAGTGGTGTTTTCCAAATAATCTGCCAACTATTAGTAAGCCGGTAGTTGTATTGGTGAGACAAGTTCCTCATAAGTTTTCCTGGAACTGGCGCCAACATTTTGTTCCTCAACTTCAAACCTTGGCTGCAATGTCATAGGCACAGTGTGTAAAGTAGTTCCTATAATTAACAAAGATTCACACAAGCTTATAGTCTGCGAGAGAACCCCAGATGGAAAGGGTTTTGTGCAGCACAACTGTAATTATGTCTGGGTGCTTTTCCTAACATCACCAATGGCCTTTACTAGGGTTCAAACCCATGACCTCGTGTTTACTAGGCAAACCCCCAAGACCACAGCTGCTCTCCTGTTTGGGGCCTATAATATCATCTATATAATATACAAAGTTGTCATATATTAGTCTCTGACTGTCATATTTCAACTTTCATACAGTTTTTAGATACATAATTGTACTGTTGTCATGTGTTTGCTGATCAATAAACATGTTTATATTTACTCTTGTGATGTCAGCTTTTGATTCATGCTTATCACAATGTTATACAAGCAGTGCTTTTCTGGATATTTCTCAATATGCAATACATATTTATAATGATGTACTATCTGATACATCAACAATTTGATTACAGTTGCCGAGTTGTCTAATCATTTATTCCAATTTGCATTTAGTGTCGCATCTCCCTCTCCCCCCCCCCTTCTTGCAAAGAGGGGACCTCTAGCTATTTATGAAACCATGGATGTTCTGTTGGAATTATTGTATAAGCAGAGTTGGAGATGATTGAGTGCTGTAGTTTGGGTTCTCGAGATTGAAACTTTGAACCCTCAACTCAACCCCCCCACCCCACCCTAAGCATTCTACTGATGCATTTAATACCGGAAAACTCTTCTACAAGAAAAGCATCTTCTATTTGGGAATAGTTCTATAAGGAGCTCTGAGTTGGGGGTGACTGAGTGCAGTAGCTTGTGATCCTCATGTTTGGAGCTGGGGTTTATAGAATACCCAAACTTCAAATTCATTCTATATTTGCAGCTTCTATTATAGATATTATATCATTGGAGTTGTGTTCTCAATAAATGGGCCAAAGAAATAAAAATCTGAAAAATATAGTATAGTTAGTATTGTATATAGTATAGTTTACATGCAATCCACTATAATAATACATTATTATAATGTAAACCAATACATAATAGAGTTGTCCTCTCTCCACTGGAACTATTTTTTTTGAAAACCTCATTTATTTTGATTGCTACTTCATACATGGCGTTGTAGTGTCAATGCAGAAGATATACTGCAACTTTTTACAGTTCATGGGTTTTTATTTGGTTGTTGCTGAGCTTTTGAGGCTTAACTTAGGTTTTCTATAATATAATACCAAATTGTAGTTTTGCTTATAAATTCTATGAAAGGGTTGCTTAAGAACCAAGGTTAAATGTTGCATCCAGTTGCCTACTAATAACATCCATATAATGGTAGCAGATGCAGGAAATATACTTTTTTAATTCACAGTAAGGCTGTTAGCAGCTGGAATAGTCAATAAAAAGCCTTAGTACCTGAAATAATAATCTCAAAAAGCTATTAGTCATACTGTTGGGTAGCTAGCACACCCGAACTCAAAATTATGTTTGCATAGCCAAACAATCAATATTTTTATAATAATAACACTCATTCATAATGATTGGAAGTACAATAAATAGTTGAGTATCCAGTTCAATATAATATAATAATGGCTTGTTGACACTAGGAGCTATCAGGGGATGCAGTCAGCTCACACTCAAGTGTACCAGTATATATGCAACTAATTTTAGACTGTGCTCCAGGAATATAGTAACACATGACTTTACAGACTTAGAGCATCAGCTCTGTAAATTCACAGGCTTTTATATAAGGAGAAACTGTGCTGAATTAAAGGTTACAGGAATAGTTGTTGATGGACCGCTAAAGGTCAAGGTCAATTAAAGGAATCCAATGAGTAAAACCAGGTAGTGTATTGTTGTTACTATGTTGAAGATGTAGTGGCGATGCAATCCTTTATTTGTGAATAGACTGGCAAGATAAAGGGCAAGTTGTAGTAAGGTGCTTGAGCGTGCTCTACATTGATAGTAGAGTGGAAAACTAAATTGTAACATTGAAGTATTCAGTTGGTCTATATAGCAGTGAATCTGCCAAGCTGGATTATTAAAATACTTGAGATCAGCTAGTACAGGGTGAGCGCTTATAATTACAGTTCATTAAGTATGGATAGAAGCAGCACAGAGTTAGTGGTGGCTGAGTACAGTAGCTTAATGATATATTGTACATCGGTGTCTAAACTCAAACCTACCAACCAACGCACTCACTGACCACCAACTTGGTGTTGCTTCAAGTTCAAATCATTTTCCAGTTTATTATTCATAGTGATTACCAGTTCCAGGTTATTATATCAGGTACTAATTTTATAAGTTCCAAGTTGTGTTATATTAGACGCAAACATTTGATCAAAATTTAGCAACTTCAATTGCTTATAGCAATTGATATCTGTATCAGAATAAAATTCTAATATATAATATTTTGTTCGGGTGATTCTCGGAGGTTTATCAGTTTTATACAAACTAAAGTCTTTAAAGTCTCCATCTTTCTAATGGACTGTGTCTGTTACCATACTGAAACCATGACCCTAGTGCTTACTTGCCACTTGGTCTCAATTACTAGCTGGTTTTCATGCATTATTACTAATAACCCGTCCCCCCCCCCAAACAGGACAGAGTGGAGAGAGCAGGGAGTTATTACTAATAACCCGTCCCCCCCCCCAAACAGGACAGAGTGGAGAGAGGGGAAGGTTATTACTAATAACCCGTCCCCCCCCCCAAACAGGACAGAGTGGAGAGAGGGGAAGGTTATTACTAATAACCCGTCCCCCCCCCAAACAGGACAGAGTGGAGAGAGGGGAAGGTTATTACTAATAACCCGTCCCCCCCCAAACAGGACAGAGTGGAGAGAGGGGAAGGTTATTACTAATAACCCGTCCCCCCCCCCCCCAAACAGGACAGAGTGGAGAGAGGGGAAGGTTATTACTAATAACCCGTCCCCCCCCCCCAAACAGGACAGAGTGGAGAGAGGGGAAGGTTATTACTAATAACCCGTCCCCCCCCAAACAGGACAGAGTGGAGAGAGGGGAAGGTTATTACTAATAACCCGTCCCCCCCCCAAACAGGACAGAGTGGAGAGAGGGGAAGGTTATTACTAATAACCCGTCCCCCCCCAAACAGGACAGAGTGGAGAGAGGGGAAGGTTATTACTAATAACCCGTCCCCCCCCAAACAGGACAGAGTGGAGAGAGCAGGAAGTTATTACTAACAAAGAGCCATGTAAGACTTAGCACAGATATCATTATAATGTTTAACATTGTAACTTAATATGCAGCCTGACCTAGGGGTTAGGGAGCTGGTCTAGTATGACTCAAGGTCACGGGTGAGTCTTAGGTGATGTCAGCAAAAAGCCCCTGGGCATAATTACTCCACAGCAAAAAGCCTTCCAACCATGCTGTATGGTTAGAGATAGAGTCTTTAACCTGCCCATGAATTCCCACAGGAATGGACACTTTAAACAGATTCGAGTTTAACATTGTAACTGTAAAGTCCACAATTTAGTTCAATTTTAGGTGATAATGACGCAGGTAATGATGACACAACTGGAAAAGTAGATAAAACTGGCACACTGGTTAAACTTGCCCACACCCAAACTCAAACCTTAAACTCAAATATATAGTCTGAGATTCTCAAGTTTAGAGTTGGGGGTTTAGGTTGGAACTTGCGACCTCCAACTTCAAATTCGAGAATCTCAAACTGCTGTACTCAGTCACCCCCAACTCAGCGCTGCTTATAGAATGATTCAAGCAAATGATGGCAAGTATTAACAGGTCATTAAACTACAGTAGTAAATTTTGGTGTGACTCAATGCTGTAATTGGGTTGAAGGACCTTCTAACTGTAAGACTGCAGCATCAACGCAAATGAAGTGTTTTAGATGAAAAAAAGACAAAAAATTATGTTCTCACAAAATTCTCAAATTCATAAAGAAAATACAGAAAACTCAGCCTATTGATACTTTTTCACCCACAAATTGATTTTCAATATCATATAAATGTAACAGCCAGTTGTAGCAAACTGCATTGGTTATTTAAACTTTAAAAGTGTCACATGATTTAGCTATGGTATCTCTGTTTATTCCTTTCAAAAGAAAAGCAGTTGTCAGTGTTATAGTTTCTTGAATATCATCAATGTTCTAAAAGGGCTAGGTGGGAAGCTACACATGGATTAGTACAGAGTGTTACACAGTAACTTTGGATTACAAACTTTCTCACATCAACCTTACAAGGTTATGCAAGTAACGTAATGCAATTATTTACACTTCTTAGCTCTATGATGAAGGAAAAATTCCAGAATGATGAGAAAGAGATTCAAACTGTTTTCCAATTCCTAACATATCTTTTACATAGCATCTGCAGTTGATCATTTTTCTGACAGGCAAAGATATACATCGAAATCTTGTAGACTTTTCTCTCAATGTTTTAGTAGTTCCAATGTAAGTAATCATGCATAAGAGATGTAAGTGTAATCATAAAAGATCTTGCTTAAAGGTAGGTGTTGGGTTTACAGCTTACTAGGTTTAAATTACTCCACTGATATGAATGTTTACATTTGCAGTTTTCTAAATTTAAAGCAAGTAGTCATGTGCCTTCAGTTAACTAAACAATTTCAAGTGTTATGAAAACTTTCCCAGTCAAACGTGATGTGAAAATACAAGCAACAAAAGATTAAGGATTTTGCAAAGAAAATGGATTTAGTGGTAACGTGAGATGTAAAACAATAAAAGCTGTTCTGAAAATTTAGGACTCTAAAGCATTCAGGAGCAGCAGTGGAGAAATTAAGATAGCCTAAGTTCTTTAATTTTTTGTAAAATTTTGGTTTGGGGCGCTGGTTGAAATTCTCACAAAAACGTAACTTCTTATGCTAGATTTCTAATCTAGAACACAGGCTTTCTTCAATTTCTTCATATCTGCACCTACCTACTCTAAAGCTACAATTTTGAACATGAACTCAGATTTTAAAGTTGATTTTTTAAAATAAGAAGGCTTCTCATCAAAAGGTGTTCTAATTATTGTATTATTATATTACTATATTATTGTATTATTGTATTATTGTATTCTTGTATTACTATATTATCATATTATTGTATTATTATATTCTTGTATTATTATATTACTATATTATTGTGAGCATTTGTAATCAATTTCTGTTAATAAGCATATTACTGCAGCTTTCCAGTGCAAGTAATTGCTATCAGGTAGTGCTTCATTTCCACCAATCAGCTATCAAACTAAACAGTAGTTAAGATTACAATCTTCCCCATGCGGAATTCTAGTGCCTCCAACTTAAGGTTGCCGAGTCTATTGTGGTGAAAGCTGAAGTTTTATCTCAACGCAGCATTTGTTGCTTTGGAGAAAATGCAAAATGTGAACTAATATATCCATTAAAGTGGAAACAGCTTAGCTGAGAAAGTCACAGCTGCGTATGTGCAGTATGTGCATTAACTGGCTTTGACATATAGCAAATGCCTGAAGATCTATAACATAACGCAGCCTGTCTTAGTTGCAATGTGAAAAATACATTTTAGTCATAGCTGCTATGCAATACTAAAATATAGCAGCTGTAACTAAAGTGGTTGTTACTTTACTATAGTAATAAAACAGCAACCATAAAATGGTTGTTACATGCTCCAGATAGGCCATGATAGGTTTGAATGGCCCGAACTCTAATAAACCATTATGTGTTGCATTAATTTGTTTAAATACTTTTCAGTCAATTAGTGATTCACATTGCTATATAGTATATTGTGTGTGTGTTATGTGTGTGTAACAATATAGTAAGTTGTCTGTTGAACTTAAATTCTCACCCCCCTCCCCGCTGTCCTTTTACTTCCTCATGTCCTTTCCCTGAAGTTAGGCTATATACAACTATAAGCTTTGTACTAACAACAGCAAACATATCCTGGCCTTCTAAATTGCTGTGTGAGAGATCGATATGCTATGTGTTCATGGGTTGGCATTTGAATCGGCACTTCTCAGTTTTATGACATAAACACAGCAGTAGATGAACAATGTGAACAATACCAGCATTTTAAGTACATTGTGTGGATCCAGTCAAGTCATTACAATCAGTTATTGATTTCTTTAATTGAATAAATGAAGTGACTCTTCGGCTGATTAAGTTTCAGTTAGTCTAACTTGTTGCTGTACGGAGGCCAACTGAATGCCTTACAGAGGCGTGTTATAGGCTTTTCCGAGAATTCACTTATAGAATTTTTCAATATTGCAATTACTGGCTGTTTTGGCATTCATAGATCCAAGGACCTTAGACTAAGTTCCAAAGATGTCGGATGAATATTTAGACGAAAACATTATTCCTGTGGCACCCCGCTACAGGTTCAGGGACTTGATTCTTGGAGACTATGCTCTCGGTACAGAGGATGACCGAAGGTGAGGCAACTCCGTAACATGCTTCAGTTTCAACTAGTGTGTAGCCTTAGTTTCAGTGTAGCAGATTAAATCACTTTAAATTACCGAATATCAAATGAGTAAAAGGTTATATCTGAGGTAATAAATGACAGAACAGTATATTATCTTGTTATCATTTACATTTTTGCCTTGACTTCACATATCGAGCTTGTGTTTCATCATTGGGACATACGGTTTGGCCGAACAAAATTTAAACATCACATATATACTGAGGGTTTGCATGGATTGGTATTCAATCTTGACAATAATATAGACTGTCAATCTATGTAATACTGGACAATGGAAGAAAATTGAGAAAAACCTATGTTATAGATAAAATTTGTTATAGAAAGGTCCTAAGTAAAACTAATTAAAAAAATTAGAAAAAATAGGCTTTTGAATTTTCTCTATACAGCACCTAATTATGAGAAATTAAAGTTGTCCTGTGTTTATTTTAATTGGTTTTATAATCCAAAGTCATAAAATCTGTCAGCACTTCAGTGTGAAATTATTACTCTTCTGTACTATTCTCCCCTATTCTGACGAGAGTCTTCTGTCTTTATATAAATGACTACAGCAGTTGTGAAGTCATCAAACATTCTTGGATTCGATCAACTTTACTTTATTTAGACTTTCACTACTGGAGTCTAGTCTAGTCTACTATTATTAATACTTTGCAGCACATGTTACATAAATCAAATACATGAGAAGATATAGCTTATTTAGTACTAAAATCAATATATTTCATAACTTGTTTTACAAAAAGATTGAAAACACCTGCAAGCGTAGGCTTATATACACATTATTGCTTTTACTTTGTTATAATATATAGAAGTCATGTGACTAATAGTTTATGTATGTTATAAGACAGCAGCATTAGAGTATTGATAGTAAGATACATTTATTCACTAGTGTTCATTACAATAGCCTGCAGGTCATGTGTTGGACTAACAACAAAACAAGCCATCATTTCGTTTTGTTTAAATATCTAGTCATGCTTTGAGAATGAAAAAGTTTACTATAGTTTTATTATAACTCACTATGACTTATAACTGCATAAGTTTGACATTGCAGTTTTTTACATCTGTGATAGCTTCTATATACTGTATTATATTTAAACGTTTTTATTTCAGACTGTCAATGTCTATGTCATAAATGACTTTTAACTTCTAATTTCCTTTATTACAAATAATAATTCACTTTTGTATTTATAACCATCAGCAAAATATTCCAAATTTGCGCACTTTTTAGTTAGTTTGACTCTTTCTGTCCTTGACATTTATTACTGTAATATAGACTTGACTCAGACTATTTTAAAATAGTATTATATTCTTATAATTTATCTAAAAATCCTTTATAAAAAATTAAATTAGAAAAATAATTGCGATGATGAATGTTAGAGTCAATATCTAAAAATTATTAGAGTTCTAAAATCAAAATGATCAGTACCACTATTCACTCTATAGCATGCCACTTTATAGAGCAATATTACAAATAGAATGAAATCTAGTTATATAGGTTCTATATTTTATTATAAATCAGCTAATTAAGACAGTAGTTGTCCTCTTTATACCTTGGGAGTTGTCGGCACCATAAGCATGTTTAACATTGCAGTAAGTGTTGCTAAAGAAGTACTACGTGTAGCTGTGGCTAATGTAAGGTCGGAGTTGTGTACTCATGATTTTATAATGATCATTCATAAAAATATAACATGAAAATAAGTTAAATAAAGTAAAACAGAGTAAAAGTACAATAAAATTGCCTAACAAACACGAAGTCATGGGTTTTAATTCCAGTAAAGGCTATTGGTGATGTTAGGAAGAGCATCCAGTCATAATTGCTCCTGTGCCTCATTTAAATAAGTACTTAGCCCGATTTAATAAAAACCCCTTCCATCAGGAGTTTCTCACAGGGATAGTGACTATAAACTTGTGTGAGTTTTCTATATTCTAGAAATAAAAATGGCTGCAATACTTGGATGATAAACATATCTAAATTATTAGTACTATGTTTTATTATATTTATGGCAACAATACAATACAATGCAATATTGCTTGTTATATAGCCGTTGAAATAGTGGGCGCGGTGTCGTGTCTTTTTGGTTGTTATATGTGCTGTGATTGGCTAATTTAATAAAAGTACTTCCCTCCGAGCATTTGGCAAGGTAAACTCGTACTGAAGTTCCAAAATAAATTATCTTCATTCTTGTTGCACTAACAACAGAAAAGTGGGCGTGGCGTTCTATACAACTATGCACAATGATTGGCTAAAGTTTGTTTGCACTAAAACTAACACCTTGCGTGTAATTGTTTACTAATTTGCTTATGATGAAATGAACACGTGGGCCCAAACTGTGCCAAGCGTAGCAAAGATGTTCGGGTGACGTAGTAAAACAGATCATAAGGAAAGAGATCATCTACTAAGTGTAAAAGTGTAGATTCTCACTCGTGCCGTCAGAAATCATTTCGTCATATAGAATATGCAGAAAACAGACACGCCATTGTGAATGATGAGTAGTGGATTAAATTCAAATCATCTTAGAGTCATCCCTCCTTATCCGACGTGAGTCAGTAGATTACACTTTGTAATGTTCAGCAGAATACACTCTCTGTAATACTTAGTAGATTAAACTCTCTAGCATATTGATATTCAGCAGATTACACTTTGCAGTATTCAGTAGATTACACTCTGTAAATTGAATATTCAGCCGGCAACGCCTTCTGTAAAAGTCTGCAAATTACACTTTTTAATAATCTGCAGATATCAGTCTGAAATAAAAACAGTAAATTACATTCCATGGAATATTCAGCAGATTACACTCTCAGAAAGATAGAGAGGTTGTCTGCTGCACACTGAATATTTTCTTTTCTTTTCTTTTCTACTTTTTCTACTGAAAGTAAATAACGTGGAGGAGACAACAAAAACATGAACTAGGAGTTTGGCATCTTGAAAATAGCGAAGTACTTTAAATTAAACTTTAATGAGAATGTCACAACAGCACAGAATTTTTAGACGTCTAGAAGTGGAATTGGTAGAGGTCACTATGGATTAGAACTCTTGTAGAGTTGGTACAACTTGACCTAGATGCATCCATTGCCATCACTATGTCATTTAACCCTTTGGTACATCATAGTCTAGGTGCATCCATTGCCATCACTTTGTCATTTAACCCTTTGGTACATCATAGTCTAGGTGCATCCATTGCCATCACTTTGTCATTTAACCCTTGGGTACATCATAGTCTAGGTGCAACCTGTGGTATATGATATGCTGTAGAGGCAGTTGTTTCTGCACCATAGATTTTGTAAAGAGGAGCTTAACTTATGCAAATTAACTGCAAATTAACCACATATTTTCTGATGAACTAGTGGAACATATTACTATAGTGGGATGCAATCAGTTATAGTTAGAATACAACATCCATATTTCATTGGTTTACCGAGTTGATATTTCTGTTATCAATAAATCAAAGCCTCCGACAGTTCTGGCCCAGGGTGCAACTGTTTTAGTAACAGATGGCGGGAGGGGGTAACTAGGGCCCTCAACCAGCAAACATATTTATTAGAATTCAGATCTTGAGAACAAACAGCTGTGGTAGTATGTTGTGTGATAAAAAGTAATTAAATTGATTAACTTTTCAAGTGAATGGGTTTCACTTGTACTAAACATTTGCATGTTGCTTTTTATCACATGTGTTGTCACTAAACTTAATGTGATTATGTATATAAATATAATAAAAAGTTGCATAAGATAATACGATGTAATATTATAGTACTAAGACTGTACTGACTATCAAACAGGTTGTTCGTAATATGATCTTACAGTGCATTTCAACAATTATTATTGAAGCATTGGAATCTAAAGCTTAACTATTGTTATGGTAATATACTGAGTTGTTGGGCACCACTTAAGTAGCACATGGGTGGTCCTACTTAGCACCTGCTCATCATGTCACAGCTATGACGCACCAACTACCTGCCAAGAACCTGCAAAATGCCCAGCAGTACTTTAGCCATCTCAAAACTAACTGCATGTGACTTTTTAAGTTATGGTGATTTTTGCATAACCTATGTTTCTGACTAAAATTTTTTATCATGTCTGGGAGGGTTTAGGACTTGTTCTCAAACTATCAGAACTTTTCTAACCACCACACACTGAGGCAAAAAACCTATGCTGAGGAAAACGCACAGGCAGACACACAGATATACAGACAGACAAATAGATAAACAGGTAGATTATAGATGGGTAGGTAGGTAGGTAGATATACAGAAAGACATACAGACAGACATACAGACAGACAAACAGACAGAAATATACTACAGTTAGCTAAACACTGCCATAAGGAATTTAACACCACCAGTGTGCTAAGCACTGCTAGGAGTAACAAGTGCATTATCTATAGTAGACCCCTGACATTCATCATCATTTTCACTAATCAATTGCAAAACTAATTATCCAGAGGTTTTCTCAGCTATTCGTGCTTCAACTATTGTTTGAACTCAAATGTTGTTGCTAGTCTCAGGCCAGCTACTGAACCACGTGATGGTTTCTGTGACATTCCTAATGCTGATGGATTTGTTAGATTTATGACACTTGCATTATAGTTGTCTGGGTTAGTAAGATTACATCGAATTTAGGAGCAGTAGTGGAGATATTGAGATAGCCTAAGTTCTTTAATTTTATTATTAAATTTTGGTTTGGAGTGAGGGTTGAAATTCTCGAGAGAACAAAATTCTTATGCTACATTTTTATTCTAGAACACAGGCTTTTCTCAATTTCTCCATTACTGCACCTACCTTGTTTATGTTCAAGTAACACTCAAAATAGATGCTCCAACTTGAAGTTAATTTACTATTTGTTTCTTGCTATATACTGACTGTTCATTTGAAGCATGGAAGCATCTCTTGTAGTGCTTTCAATAGATTTTTAATTCTGCATAAAACACTTTCTAGGCTTTTTTGAGATGCAAATCGCTGGTTAGTTTATAAGCTGAATTTCCAGTGCAGAGGTGGAACTTTTGACCAGAGTTGGTTCTGTTTTATTTGCAATCTAATTCAGCTGCCTACATAGGAGCAGCCGGGGTCTAGGGGTTAAAGGGTGGTCTAGGGGTTAGAGCAATGGCTTAGTAAACACAGGCCATTGGTGATGTTAGGAAGAACATCCATGCATAATTGCTCCTGTGCCACATATGAATGAGTCCTTAGCCTGTTTTAACAAAAATCCCTTTCATTAGTATTTCTCACGGGGATAGTGACTATATAAACTTGTGTGAAGTGCTTATAATCTACATGAATTTGAAATAGGTTTGAGTTTATGGCTTAACTGTGACTCTAAACAAAATAACGTAGAGTTGTCTTCACATTAAATAAATTGCATTGGAATATTTGGAATAAACTATCAATTAGATTATTGAAACATAGCTTCAATGCAGATTTAGCTTGTGTTTTAATTCTTAATTGATATTACCTATTAGGTTACTTGTCACTAAAATATTTTATATTTATTTAAATTTATCTATATAGCTTCACTTTGTCCTTTCACTGTGCCATCTACTCTTAATTCTCACTACAAAAATAAGTAATATGTTTAACTTTACATTTTGCCTTTTTAAAAAAGAATATTATGCTTTTTCACATTATGTAGTTTCACCAAAATGAATAGTTATGGAAATTATTCAATTGTTTTTAGTATTTAAATGCTTTTAAAGGTCGGCTGGAAATGCCTTCCCATTAAAGGAGTTGAAACGTAAACATGTCATGTTTTACATTTTTTGAAAGAACATTTTGTGAGCAGACTAACACACCTGCCCAATTCATTTTTACATCAGCATTTTGTTCCTAATTTCTATAGACCATAGTAGAGTCATTCCTCCCACTTGATGATTTCGTTCACACTAAATCTCCAGCTAAGCACATTTCAATAGGACTTTTAGGGAATTGACCTTTTTAAAATTGGCGCACACTGGTTGTGAACCAAAACTTTAATTCCACAAATATTTATTGTGTGACAGTGAAAGGTGCAGGCATGATATAATGTAGAATAATATAATATGCTGGCTGGGTTAGTTCGCCTGCACTACTACATAGTGACTTAACTACTTTGACAAATAGAATAATGTGAGCTGCTAAGATAGCATGGAAGATGAGCCTTGGCTACACTTTGGTGACAGTGAAGGAGCAGAGTATGAGTGAGTATAGTTGTGAAACTATCTCAGTAAATAGGTCATATGGGCAGAGTGTAAGAGAAGTATAGTTGTGAAGTTATCTCAGTAAATAGGCAGATGGGCAGAGTGTAAGAGAAGTATAGTTGTGAAGTTATCTCAGTAAATAGGCAGATGGGCAGAGTGTTATAGAGTATAGTTGTGAAGTTATCTCAGTAAATAGGTCACAAACAAATAATGAGTGAGTAGTGAAATTATAGGTCATAGGAACAGAGTGTAAAAGAGTAGAGTTGTGGTGAATTAGAATAATCAACTAGGTTGTAGAATTTAATGCTACAGTGCAAAACCATTTGCGTCATGTCGGTCAATAAATTTGGCCTCAAAGAAAATACGACCGACTTTTATATAGACTTTATCTATATAGATCATCTAGACTCTAGGCCAGAGGTGTACGTCCCAACCTTTCAAGAGCGAGGGTCACTGAAATGGAACATTCCATGACGAGTGCCACATTGCAAAATTTCACTCGGGCTGGGAGCCACAGCATCAGTAATTTTCAAATTACTCTAAATTTCAAATTCCTATGAATCATTACACAATGAAGTCCCAGTAGTTACTGCAGCTTGTATGTTTTTAGCATACATAAAAATAGGACTTTCAAAAGGTGGTTTTTTTCTACTCTATTTCATAAGTGTGTGCAAAATAATTCTATATGTCATGCCTTTGAGGGCCACACATGTGTAGGCTGGGGGCCACATCCGGCTCTGGGGTAACCTGTTGGACAGCCCTGCTCTATAGAGGCTAAAGTCTAGAACCCTGGTTATAGCAGTGTTCTTTGAAAGTGAATGTATGAGCTGTAATTAGACCACTGCACTGTGAGTGGGACAAATCATAAGTTCATGAAAAATATTTAGAGCAATGGGTGACACGAATGAATGCAGAGTGCATAGAGATTCGAATGGTTCTATAAGCAGCTCCGAGTTGGGGGTTGGAGTCTTAATAAACTCCAACTCTAAACCCAAGAACCTCAAACTACTGCACTCAGTCACCCCCGACTTAGAGTTGCTTCTAGAACTATTCCAGAGTTGAAGATTCATACTTTAAGCTTGAGAGAGTTTGGAACTGGTTGAGGGAAAGGGGTTGGAGTAAATGCGTTTGCAATGAGTAAATATTATGCAGATCAAATATCACGATTTTTAGAGAGACTGACTTATAGCATCAGATCTTCATGATGCATGTGCTAGAGTTTTGTACTAATTAATCTCTGCTACTAATAGCTACATTCTGTCAAGATATTCTGCAGCATGCAATCCGATTATGGAGGAATTAGGTAACAAATATCTAAAGAGCATTTGATTGTAATGAATAGAGATGAATTTATATTTAATTATAAATCTATAATTTGTGTGGAGATATTGAAGATAGTTGAATTGGTTAGTTCAATGAGTAAGATTACCTATAGGTTTTGGAACATCCTTAATATCTTGAACAAGTGTGTTACATCAAATGTGCTCAGCACAGCACGTTTTCAAAAAATTACCCTTATTGTAATAAAATGTTTGCTCTGCAATTATTATTTCAAATTGTAAAAGAAATCATTCACAGATTTGTAGCTATTAGGTGATTTTGTGATGATAATTTTATTGGTTCAGCTTTTTATGTACAAGTAACAAATATAGTCAATTGTTGGCCTACCACTACCATTGTTTCAAAACAACTTTGCAGTGAATTAGAAGTTGTTTTCTCAGAAGTAAAGCTACTATAACTTTATTCCAATTTAAAAAAAATAGCTTAATTACTCCTTATTTAATTCGTTGCTAAGGTCAAGGTTTTTGGAAATAGATTCTAGTTTTTGCTTTGCAACTGAAATTAGAAAAAAATGTAAGACTATCAATTATTTTTACATCATTCAATTTCCTGCCACGAAATATTTAGAAACTGAAACTATAGCTTTTCAAAGCATTGATTTATAGTTTAAATGAGATTAAATTTAGAGTTAGCTTGAAAATGCAATACAATCATATATAATCACTTTATCAATATCATAATGCCAATGGTAATGATCATCATAGTGATAAAACTAAAAGTTATTAGTATCAGTGTCACTCTATAGTCTATGGTATATTATTAAATAGTATCACTATCAGTATATGAGTATTATGTCATGCAACTGTATAAGTAATGGACTAGCTTGCTTCATATTAGACTTAAAGCAACACTTAAATTTACAGTTAATGTTATACTTTTACTTTTAGAATATGTTAAAATTATTTAAAGTTATTATAATCAAAATTTAGTCATAGCCATAGCAGCTAAATGATAGCACAAGTTTCAGTATATTTCAAGTATAACTATCACTATGGCTGTGATTGTCATATATAAATTAACTTCAAGTTGCTGCTGCAACTATTCCAGTAGGCTTTTACTATTAGTATAGGATTAGCCACAAGATAAATTAAAAGTTTAGGTTTAACCAATGGTGAAAAAGATTTATATATTTATAAAACAAAAACTACATGTTGAAGTTGTTATTTTAATTTTACTGATTTTACTGAATAGTTATTACATGCTGGTTAGTTTTTAGCTTGAGCCTTTCTTTTAATCTTTTCAAACCCTTATATAATTCAGATTTCTATTACCATTACTAATTGTTAATAGTATTTATTGTAAATGAGTTGTTAGCTACAAAAATAAAACTAAAGGTAATAATGCTAGTTCTACTACTACTATTAACATTATATTTACTATAACCAATAATTAATATTAGCTACTATAATTACCAATATAACTAATAATAATAATACAATTGGGTGTGTTGCCCACGAGCTTATTTTATTGGCCTAGTCTTAATACGAATGTCATCTAAACTTCAGAGCAAACAGGAAGTTTTAAATAAATCATGTCTACTGAAAAACTCTATATATGAGTACTAAAATTGATAGTCATTCGAGTTTCCAAAATTCAAGTTCAATTGTTGACCGAATTTATTAAAATGCTTTATGATGATAAATAAATGATGAAGAATGGACCCAAGAGTTGAAGTTTCAATCAAATATTTATGTTTTAATAAAGTTCAGATGAAATTTAACATTGTTTTACCCCATTTCGTACTTGAATAAGTGCGTTTACTAGTAACAGCATATACAGCCTATACAAATTGATCGTTTGTATTGATGATGTTAATAATTATACTGTTAATCTGGTCATGTAGTACAATTTTTACAAACACAGGTTTGCTGTTGAGTGAAATTTAATTTTTGCAAAAATGGCTCTATAATGACAATAGATGGACTTGCTCGTCAAATTTAAAAGCTAAATTGAAATTTATATGTCTAAATGATTGAAAGTCCATATTCTTGTATCACTTCATTATTTAAATTTTGTTCATGTGGTATAATAATAACAATAATATTGCTAATAGTTTTAATCTAAGCCCCTAGTTTGTTTGGATCAAATATTCATACTATGCTAATTGACTTATCATGTAATTGGTCATGTTGTTTATCTTGGTTCCCCTGGAAACGCAGGAGTATTTCTGGAGGTAGGTGCAGTAATGGAAAATTATTGAGAAAGCCTGCGTTGTAGATTAGAAATGTAGTAAAAGAAGTTATGTTCTCGAAAGAAGTTCAACCCGCCCCTCAAACCAAAATATATTGATAAATTTAAAGAACTTGAGCTATCTCAACTTCTCCAATACTGCTCCTAACTGTGTTTGTGTTTGCTGTTGACTATTGTAATTGAGAGTTGCCCTCCCTTCAAAGATATTTGTGAAATATAATGTGTATAAGGCACTGCTTTTGTAGGGCAATTTTGGCTGCTATCACAAGTATTGTGTGTCAATATTGACCACGGGAATTGACCAATTATATAATTAGCAATGTGTGTTGCCATGACAACTGTAGGCTAATAATATCAGTTTGAATTTTATATGCGAAGTTGCCAGTTCAGTTATTGAAATTCACTGCGTATGTGGCAGAAGTTTCATGTGTTGGCAAGAAGTGTATGTGGGTAAAATTTTAGGTGATTGCATCTACTCTGATTCATATATAACACAGTGGCATTGCTGCCAATGCCTTGTATTAATAAGAACAATTTTTGAGTATAATAAGGGTACTTCTCTATAAATTAGGGGTATGCATTATTGATAGCCTATCATATCATCAGTACATCATACTGCAATTGCTATTTAATAACGTACGGGCGTACAGTAAGGACTGGATATACAACAGGCAGTGTTTGACTAGCTGCAGCAAGTGCTAGTTGATATCTATGTAGACTTAGATCTATGCCATGGAGGTTGAGGGTAGTAAAGTTACCGACCCGCCCCGTAGGCATCCTCGAGGCGGTGTATTTGTTCGGAATTTTAGTCACAGTTTTTCAAGAGTCTCTCAAAGGTGGTGTCTTTGTCATCAATTATTTATTGTATTATTTTGTTACTTAGTTTTATATAATATTATATAACTGTTATTGTTATGGTGTTTAGTTGTTATATATACAAGTAGATTTGACTTGATCTTGATATGCACCTTGCATCTCTCTCTTGCGTAATCACTTATTTATCTGCATCAGATTGTCAAATTGATGTCAAATATTTTAAATACTATAAAAAACTCACGCAAGTTTATAGTCGCTATCCCTGTGAGAAACCCCTGGTTTTTGCTAGAACGGGCTAAGGACTTGTTTAAATGAGGCACAGGAGCAATTATGACTGGATGCTCTTCCTAACATCACCAATGGCCTTTGTCGGGGTTCGAACCCACAACTTCGTGTTCACAAAGCAAACGCTTTAACCCCTAGACCACGGCTGCTCCCTAAATATTTTAAATATTATGATTATAATATATTATGTTATGTTCTATTACATTATGCTTATACTACATTACGTGATGTTATATTATTTATTATATGCAGTGTCATGTTGTAGTATGTGATATCAATTATTGTATGATGTTATACTATATTAAGTTATATTAGATTATACGACAATATAAATGATAATTATGCTATAGTATATTATATGATATATCATGATATAAAGCAAGCATCCCAGTGATAAACCACACTGCCATCTATGTATGTGGTGGAATTACTTTTCTTTGCATTTTGCTGCTCACTCTGTTTTCATTGACTTCAAATGTTTTTTGTTAGCTTTTAGCAGTTTTGTTGCTATTTTTAGATTTCAAGTTGAGTTTTTTACTAATGAAAGATCCCTGAAGCAGAGATTACAGTTATACTTTATCAAGAATCAGCGTTCAAGTGAGTTATTAGCTCTACATTTCTACACATAGCTCTACACTTCTACACTTCCACACATAGCTCTACATTTCTAAACATAGTTCTACACTTCTGCACATGGCTCTACACTTCTACACATAGCTCTACACTTCTTCACATAGCTCTACACTTCTACACATAGTTCTGCACATAGTTCTACATTTCTACACATAGCTCTACGCTTCTACACAAGACGGTTATATATAGTTCTATATAATAATATTCCGAATTATGATGGTAGAAAATTGGCCACTTCCTATTGATTTTTGAGACATTTGATACAAATTTATTCAACTTCAAATATTTGCAACAAATATAATGAAGCGCATGTCAGTAATTCTGGTAAATATACCAACAAATATGTTCAAGTCTAACCACCTATGGACATATTGTATAGCTACAAGACAGGTTGTCATCTGAGGTGAACCAGGGCCAAACTGTATAACTCGTTTTCATAGCTTTTGACCTACATAATACGTGAATAATTTTAGCAATTATCTCCCCTGAACCAATGAATTCATTGTTAGCAGCATGCTGTACTGTTTACACAGCAGCTGTGCCATAAGTCATGTCATCACTCATTTACAAGACATGACATGACATGAACTGCTCAGTTAACAGTGCATACTCAATCATTCCCTCTTCAAGGTTGTCATACACAGATGTAGCTTGGGAAAAGCGCATCCATGTTGAAATAGGCTTGAAGCAGCACTGAGTTGGTGGTCACTGAGTGCAGTGGTTAGATAGGGGTTTGGGGGTTCGTACACTGATGTGTATACAAATACTGTACTAAGCTACCATCAACTCGGTGCTGCTTCTAGTGATACTTGTCCATGTTATAGTGATAACGCCAACCCTGTAGTGGTTAGGGGAGGTCTGCTCAACGCCCCCTTCTTTGTTTGCAGGTCTTCGGATTCGACTCTTCAATTTTGTTCTTAAGACTTTGACGTGCCTTCTGTATGTGATAAGAGTAGTGCTTGAGGAGGGGGATCCTATTAAGTGAGTGTTCGGGTGTTCAGTTTACGCCCCTTTATTTTGCAATCTTTTTCCAGAATTTAGCTATTCTATCTTTTCAATCACATGGCTAGAAATGCACACAGTAAATCCGACTATATTGTAGTTTTAATATCTTAGTCATTGAAGGTTTTATAATATAATATATTACATTATATATGTTACATATTATATATAATACATTATAATTATAGTACTTTATATAATGTATCATATAATGTATTATATAGCCTATGATAATATGATATATATATAATTTATTATATATTATATATTATATCATATAATGTATAATACAATATATTTTATATCATATATTATATATATCATAGTCATTTTTATTTAACGAAATTATTCACAACTCAACAGTTTCTGCTGCCTCTGAGATGCTGACGGTTATTGGATTTAGGATTGTTTACGTAATAATTACTGCTATTTTTGCAATTGTCTGCATAGCCTATGGTCCTTATGTTTCATTACTCGTTTACAGGGCGGAGTGTGTCACCCTCTCTTCTTCTCTCAACATCAGTAGTTCTGAGCCAAAAAGTGATGGACCTGATGCTATAGAATGGTGAGAACACAGAGTGTGTGTTATTATAACATGCTCCAACAATATCTTTTCTTTACTTTGGCAATGAGCCAAAAGTTTATTGCATTTAAACTCACCATTGTTTTGTCCTTGTTCCAATGGAAACATCATCATTCGATGAAATCACAACATCTATGGACAAAATTACATTCGGTTAATTAAAGACCTGATTAATTTGAAGTTGTCTTTTTTATGAGTTAGATAGGAATATGTGGTTTTGTCATTTGATGTAACCCAAACGAGAATCCATTTGAAACAAAATCAATTGGAACCGTGGAAATAGAGTGCTTGAATAAACAGGTTTCTGATTGGCCATCGCTGGGCAGTTCCTGTTGAGTAGATATTTGCTTAGCTTGAGTTTTTAAATTCTCATTTGGAGGTAGGGTTTGAGACGTGATTGCTCGTCAGACAACTTTTCATGCTTCAAAGTTCTACTAGAACTAGGCTAATTAAAAGTTCCTGCTTTGCAGTAAACTTAGTCTCTGTGTCCCCACTTTTATAACGTCTGAAGTTTCCATTAATTGAGAAATTCTTTTTAAAAATGTTTGCAGTAGGTGCAGCAATGGAGAAATTGAAAAAGCCTGTGTTCTAGATTGGAAATGTAGCAAAAGAAGTTGTGTTGCAAAAATTTCAACCCTCACCCTAAACCAAAATTTAATAAAAGCAAATAAAGAACTTGGGCTATCTCAATTTCTCCACTACTGTACCTAAATGAGAAGTTTTGCCCGAGTAAAATATTGTGAGTTACTTATAGCTGTGGTTCTTTATTCACAGGGACTGCATATGGTGGGTGAACAGACACCTGGCCCTCTACACAATACACGTGATTATAGCGTTCATCAGTCTTTTCCAAACTATTTTACTAACTTATCTGTCTTACAAGGGAAATATACGCCAGCAGCTACTTAGATGGACCTTCATCTTAGAGATTATCACAACAGTTCCATTTATAGCTACAGTGAGTCACTGGTTATCATATTGATCGTGCAAAACTATTAGTACTAGTAGCAGTAACATTAGGTATACTAATAGGAATACTAATACTATAACTAGCTAGATAGCAATAATAACAATAGTAGTAGCAGCAGAATCAATAATAGTGGTGGTAGCAACAGAAGTAGTAAAAGTAGTAGTAGTAGTGGTAGTAGTAGCGATGTCAGGTAATAATGGCACAGGTAATAATGGCACAGGTAATAATGGCACAGTTAATAATGGCACAGGTAATAATGGCACAGGTAATAATGGCACAGGTAATAATGGCACAAATGGCAAAGTAAGTAAAAATCGCACATTTTCAATATTAGGGTTTGGGGTTAAGGGTTGAGGGCTTGGGTTTCAGGTGAGGGGGTGGGAGTTTGGGGTTAAAAACACGTTTACCTAAAGTCAGTAGTAATAGCAGCATCAGTAGTAGTACCAGTACTAGTAGTAGTAGTATTGCTAGTAGTAGTGGTACTAATAGTAGTAGTAGTATCTAATTTGTTTATTATACTTGCTTGTAGTTACTTTGGTTACACTTTCTTGTAGTTACTTTGGTTATACTTTCTTGTAGTTACTTTGGTTATACTTTCTTGTAGTTACTTTGGTTATACTTTCTTGTAATTACTTTGGTTATACTTGCTTGTAGTTACTCTGGTTATACTTTCTTGTAGTTACTTTGGTTATACTTTATTGTAGTTACTTTGGTTATACTTTCTTGTAGTTACTTTGGTTATACTTTCTTGTAGTTACTTTGGTTATACTTTATTGGAGTTACTTTGGTTATACTTTCTTGTAGTTACTTTGGTTATACTTTCTTGTAGTTACTTTGGTTATACTTTCTTGTAGTTACTTTGGTTATACTTTCTTGTAGTTACTTTGGTTATACTTTCTTGTAGTTACTTTGGTTATACTTTCTTGTAATTACTTTGGTTATACTTGCTTGTAGTTACTCTGGTTATACTTTCTTGTAGTTACTTTGGTTACACTTTCTTGTAGTTACTTTGGTTATACTTTCTTGTAGTTACTTTGGTTATACTTTCTTGTAGTTACTTTGGTTATACTTTCTTGTAGTTACTTTGGTTATACTTTCTTGTAGTTACTTTGGTTATACTTTCTTGTAGTTACTTTGGTTATACTTTCTTGTAGTTACTTTGGTTATACTTTCTTGTAGTTACTTTGGTTATACTTTCTTGTAGTTACTTTGGTTATACTTTCTTGTAGTTACTTTGGTACAGTCGGCTGAAGAATCTATTTATACCAGTTTTCCTCAACATGTGGCTGGCCAAGTCTATACTGGAACATATATTCGTAAGTATTCTGAGTTGTAACTATAACTTCAACATGTCAACTTCCTTTAATGTCTTTTATCATTACTATTATTAATAAAGTTATAAAGTTGTATACTTTATTTTTAGTACAGGAGCGTTAGGGTTGCTTTTAAATTATTTAGTAGAAGATTTCATTTAGGGCAGTAGTGGAGGAATTGAGATAGTCCAAGTTTTTTAAATTTCTGTATTAATTTTTTGATTTGGGCCGCGGCATGAAATTTTTGCAAGAACATAACTTCTTTTGCTACATTTCTAATCTAGAACACAGGCTTTTCTCAATTTCTCCATTACTGCACCTACCTTGACGATATTCGGAAATGCTATTAATTTGCCATTTCTGTTGAAATGCTGATTTTGTGACTTCTTGATTTGTAGAATGATGTTCACAGAGTTATTAATAGAGCTCAGTCCCCCCTCTCTCACCAACTGACAGTTCTGATGGCAACTATAATCACCATCATATTCATAAGGTAGTACACCCCCCTCCGGTGTTGGCTGAATATTCTGTATACACTCCTTGTTTACACTATGTAGTATTTGTAAATAATACAATTATCTTATATACTGAATATGTAGTCAAATTTGCTCCCAAACATAAACAAAAGAAATCAATGAAACAATACTCCAATAGTTTTTTATAGATAGGTGTAGTTAATGTCGTAGTTTCTCTAATACTGTTTTAGTTAACGTGGTATTGTTGTAGTTATTGTGGTACTTTTGTAGTTGAGCTGTTGTAGTTGGTATAATACTGTTGTAGTTATTGTGGCAATGTTGTGGATAATGTAGCACTGTTGTAGTTAATATAATACTGTTGTAGTTATTGTTGTAGTTAATGTAGTTACTGTTGTAGTTAATGTAGTACTGTTGTAGTTAATGTAGTTATTGTTGTAGTTAATGTAGCACTGTTGTAGTTAATATAATACTGTTGTAGTTAATGTAGTACTGTTGTAGTTAATGTAGCACTGTTGTAGTTAATGTAGTACTGTTGTAGTTAATGTAGTACTGTAGTTACACTGATCCAGCTGCTGCTATATTACAGTGCTTGTGGCATACAGCACCTACAGAGAGGAAGTGCTGCACACCTGACTCCGTTTGATTCGCTGTGGCTGGTCATAGTCACCTTCTCCACGGTTGGCTACGGTGACATTTCCCCTGACATCTGGCCCAGCAGACTCTTCATGATGCTCATGATATGCGTGTCTCTCACCGTGCTCCCTATGCAGGTAAGCTGTTACCATGGAGACAGTGCAGCTGTTACCATGGAAACAGTGTGGTTGTTAATATAGAAACAGTGTAGGTGTGTCCATGGAAGCAGTGCAGCTGTAACCATAATGACAATTTAATGGTTACTATGGCGACAACACAGCTGTTACCATGGAAACAATACAGCTGTTGCTGTAGAAACAATGCAACTGTCACTATGGTGACAAGTCAGCTGTAGCTATGGAAACAACACAGCTGTTACCATGCAGACAGTGTAGCTGTTACTATGAATGTGGTTCAACTTTTGTTACTCCAAGAACGTAACATTACATGAAATACTAGACTACTAGACATGAATGTAAACGAGAGTTATCTTCCCATTCCCTAGTTAGAGAAGTGCATGTACACTTGGGTGGAGAGGAAGAAGAAAGGTGGCAGTTACTCTAGACATCGAGCGCAGACGGAGAAGCATGTAGTGGTCTGCGCCACGCATCTGCTCACTGACACCGTCATGGACTTCCTCAATGAGTTCTACGCTCATCCTAAACTTCAGGTGAGTATCCATAGAGTAGAGATCAAATGTATAGGATACAATTTTATTAATGGGATTTTGAGTCAATGCCTCTCTAGAAGATATCGAACCATTAAATATATATATAGGAGCAGTAGTGGAGATTTTGAGATTGCCTAAATTCTTTAAATTTATTGTTAAGTTTTGGTTTGGGGCATGGGTTGAAATTCTCTCCAGAACGTAACTTCTTATGCTAAATTTCTAATCTAGAACATAGGTTTTTCTCATTTTCTCCATTACTGCACCTACCTCTAAATATAGCGGAGCATGGGGAAGAGATAGTTTTTATGACATCTTGTAAATACTTTAAATGATCTCTTATTTTAAATAACCCAACAGAGTTCTGACTTCTTTTGCCAATTTTGTTCATTTCTACTTATTATAGCCAGTGTTGACACTGAATTTCGTAACATGTTTTCATGTTTAATAAATAAATAAATAAATACATCAGTCAATCAATCAATCAATCAATCAATGATCTTTGCACCATAATTGTCACCGGGATTCTTATTTCTAGGGCTATTATGTCGTTCTCTTGTCTCCTTCGGAAATGGAAGAGTCTCTCAAAATCATCCTGCAGATTCCAATTTGGGCCCAAAGGGTTATCTACATAAAAGGTACCGTGTGTGAATATTATTTCGTAATAATCGCTACAAGCCAGTAAGTTTTCACAGAATGTTTACTTCCTGTTTGGATATTTTAGGCTCCGCCCTAAAGGACTTTGACCTTCAGAGATGCAGAATGCAGGAAGCAGAAGGATGCTTCATCCTAGCTTCCCGGACTCAATCTGATCGTACAGTAGCGGTAATATTGTATGACAGTAATATAAGCATACACAGTATTACATGTTATACTGTATGTTCATGCACTGAGACTGTAATATAATAATATAATCTACATATATGTTCATGTTCAGTCCTATATGCATATTATACGTGTTTGTTCATATACCACAAACTGTTTTTTTGACCGTTGCAATTGATTTTTACTGAAATCTGTGCAAATTCAGGAACAAACGAACCATAATCATGAATAATTAAATTATTTATTGAATTATTCATTCTTGCACCTATTTACCCCGAATTCACCCTGTTTAGTAAGTTATACTGTATATTGATAGACTTAGCTCCATAGAGCTGATTGATGTGGGTTGGGCTGTTTGTAGGACGAGCATACTATACTAAGATCCTGGGCTATCCGCGACCATTCTCCGGGCGTAGACCAGTATGTCCAGCTTTTCCGCCCTGAACACAAGTTCCACGTCAAGTTTGCAAGTGAGTAGCTTAACACTTGACGGTTTCTGTTAGACTAACAACTAGCAGTTAACAATAATTGCTGATTTTGTTCAATATAACAAAATATTTGAAATTATGCAGTAAATTGCAATTAGGGTTACATACAATATTCACGAATTAGAGTAAAGATGATGAAATATACCTGGTATTTGTAAATAATCTAAATGAACTAATGTAATAGTATTTAATAGAAAGATAAATAATTATTTACATCTGACAATTACACTATTTAGCAGTATTGTCAAGATTTATATGGCAATTGTTTGGTCTACTTTACTTGACTCCAATAGAACCTGAAGTTGGCTTTATTAGCCGTAGTTTATTAATGTTGATATGGTTTATTCAGGTTTAACTTTCTTTGTTTTAACATGTGATGCTTGTTACTACAATTTGGTTTAATCTCTATGTGTTTGGTACTTTATGCTGTTTTATATACGGCTAATAACATGCATGTGTGTAGTAGATATACATGTGTGTGTGTGCGTGCGTGCGTGTGTGTGCACGTGTGTGTATTATTTGTGTTATACACTACAACTACAGTATGACATGTATCTGCTGTAGAACATGTAGTGTGTGAAGACGAGTTTAAGTACGCTCTACTAGCTTACAACTGTCTCTGCCCCGGAACGTCTGCTCTCATCACCCTCCTTCTTCACACTTCCCGGGGAGAGTAAGTACTCTTTTATACTGGAGGTAATAACTATAGTGACATAAAGTATATATTCTAGTCCCAACGTACTCTTCAATATCAGAGAAATTTGTAGAGACATATAAATGTTTAGTCTATATTACTCTGTCCACTCTTTTGTACTGAAGGTAGAATGTTCATGTTGTAGTGAAGGGAATTGTGGGAAGGAGGACTGGCAAAAACTGTATGGTAAATGCAGCGGCAATGAAATCTACGAGATTAAACTGTACAAAAGTATATTCTTTAAAGATTATTGTGGAAAGAGCTTCAGCTATGCATCATTCAATGCTCATAGAAGGCATGTTAGTTGTCTTCTCTCTACTCACTTTTCTTTATTAGTTGTTTTCTCTTTACTATTAACAAATTTTGTTTCTGCTTAGTTGTCTTCTCTTTAATATCAACCGATTTTTTTTTTATTCTTAGCTGTGTTCTCTTAACTCTAAACTGATTTTCAGCTTTCTTCTCTCTATCCTTAGCTAACTTTTTTCTATTCTTAATCAACTACTTTATATTCTCAACTGATCTCTTTCATTAGTTGTCTTCTCTCTATTTTTAGCCGACTCATCTCTACTATTGGATAAACAATGCTATTGAGATACATTATTGTTGTGTTACACTGTATTTTCAGGTACGGAGTGTGTCTGATAGGAGTGAATTCTAACGACGAGAATTCAAAGTTACTCTTGAATCCTGGGCCACACTATAACCTACAGGAGGGCGACACGCTTTTCTACCTCTCAATCACAAAGGAGGAACACTCTAGTCTGAGTCAAAAGGTTGTTTATTTGGACTATATTCTATATAACATGCTGCTGTATATATACTTTTAGATTATTATGATATAGTTATATAATGTCACATCTGTGTAAAATAGTAACGAATACTGTATTATTGCGTGAGTAACAATGGTATATGTTATATGTACCTCTACATTACACTAGTATATTTTCTGTGAAGTGCTAATCATAGCGTTGTGTCATGACAGGAAGCTAATGCTGACGAAGGAATAGCTTCGATGGTCGCAGGCGTTGGTGAGTGTAATACCCGTATATCTTTCACCTTAATAATATAATTTATACTCTTCTACTTTGTATCTGACTCTATTACAATCCCACAACCAATATTTGTTAATCTCTTCAAACAATTCTGCATGTTTTATTGGCGTTGTTTTTACACAATCAATCTATCATTCTGACCATTACTTACAGGGTAGCAGTTACTACTTCTATTTACTAGTAGTAAATAGCTATTATTTATGACTAGTGACTAGTGACTAGTAATTATTAGTCAGTAGTAAATGTTGGATATTTGTCTCTTTTTGCCAACTATTGATTATTAGCAGTAATTACTTGCTAGCTAGTGATAGTTAGCAACTGGCAACCAGCAACTGGCAACTAGTTAGTTGCTAGTTGCTGGTTGCCAGTTGCTAGTTAGGAGTTATATGTGAGTGTATCTTTTATTTGTTGTAATTTCAAGGTATGGTGGCCTCAGGAGTTGCAGGTACTTTAACTTATTTTGTTAGTTAGTTGAATGCATCCCAGAGTGCATCAAATTGAGGAGAGATTGTGGACAGCAAACGGTGGCCATGTTGGATTATTTCTTTATCGGACAGAAATTTTTAATGAATAAGCCAATCTTCCTAATGAAATAAATTATTTCTAAATATTGGGCTAAGGCGTGTGGTATCCAAAAATAATTTAAAAAGCGAGATAATTTTTTTCTCTGCCCACCATCTCTTCTTAGTATGTTTCATCATGACTTTCTGTTAAACACAACGTCTTGCGTTTGATTGGTTTGCTGCACTCGTTAGCTTAACCGAATGATTTACTGCTAGAAGTGATTAACCTAACCTAGCATAAAATAATATAACACTTGTAACAACATAATACTTGCTTAATTACCAAATTGTATAAGTAGCATAATGAGAAAACTATAAAGAAAATTAAAACTGTTTGAAAATATTTTTACAAATTCTAAATAAAGTTGATTTAATTTAGTTTTCAACTTTCTTAACTATCTGATTTAACTGTTTGAGAGATTCAGCTTTTTTTATTTCTACACAGCCGTGCTAAATAGACTGAGAACAGATAATGTGCGGTTCTCCTGGAACTGAGGCTGATTTATTTCAACATTTGCTTTCCATTTAATTAAACTGCGCACAATCAATGTATATTCACAATAGCAATGCTCCCATGTTAGGCTATATCATAGATTGGGCATGTCACGCTTTAGTTATACAGCTATTGACAACAGAAGTAGCATAATAGCCTAAGTTTTGCTGAGAAGTTCAGGCATTTAGTTTGGAGCGGGCTTGTAATTCTATTGAGAATGAGAATTTCGTTTGCTAAATTCAAATTTTTAGTTTTCCAGTGGATATTCGACCAAATTTCATTTATTATATTTACTTGATTTATTTATTTATTATAATATTTATTTATTATATTTATTTGTTATGATATGATATAGCACCTGATCTGCATGGCCCGTATACAGGTATGAAGCACAGGACTCAATAGACTTCAGTTTAAGTCGACTCACTATGACTCACTCACTATGACTGACTCACTATGACTGACTTACTATAACTGACTCATTCTTCTTTCCTTAGTCCTAGCAGCTTCTACTAGTTTATTGTTCATTTCTTTTAGCCAGTAGTTATATTTATATTGTTTTTCTATAAAATTATTTTTTCAAAACTTAGATTATTCAACCAGGTTTTGCTTTTAGAGAAATATTTGCTAAATGATTCACTCCCAAAGATGAAAATTTGCTTTTTTTAATTTAGTAACATTTAGCACTGACTAGTTACACAATCTTAATGATGGCAAACACTATATTTCACGCACTCTCTGACTTAAGTCGTACTTGGTGATTCAAGTACATACTCGTTGGTTCAAGTCCTACTTAATGATTCAAGTCTTAATTGATGGTTCAAGTACATGCTGATTCAAGTACATACTTAATAATTCCATTAATTACTAATGCAGAGATTACTGCTTCACACAATTTACTAACAGATGCTAAATGCCCCGTGCATGATTTTTGATTGCATCACATACCTTGACTTGAATTTTTGACATTTGAGTGATGTCTCAAGGTCAAACCAGAGCCGTGAATTGTGGTAAGAGTAGTAGAGCATCAGAGAACTAACACTACAATATGCTATAAGTTTTTAGATTAGTTCTATAACCAGCTCTGGGTTGGGGGTTGGGCAGTAGTTTGGGGTTTTCGAGTTTGGAGGTTTCAGTAAACCCCAGCTATAAACTTGAGAACCTCAAACTACTGCACTCAGTCACCCTCAACTCGGAGCTGCTTATAGAATAATTCAAGTTCTCAGTTTTTCTGTCGGGGTAAAATAAATTAGCCAATCAGCTTTTGATTATATTTTGGTCTTGACTCATCTTATAGTGTCTGATAACTACAGCTGTGGAGTATAGCGCTGTGACACTTTGTTGCTATGTGACACGTTGTCATTATGTGACACTCTGTTGCTATGTGACACACTGTTGCTATGTGACACGCTGTTGTTATGTGACACTCTGTCGCTATGTGATACGCTGTTGCTATGTGACACTCTGTCGCTATGTGACACTCTGTTGCTATGTGACACGCTGCCGCTCTGTTCTACAGGATCAGCGGCTCTTAACATAGCCAAGGTGAATACTGAAGGTGTTCAGGCTCAGTTGCCCACCGTCTCTGCTTCAGCTTCTACTGGTGTAGAAATCAACAACCACTTCCTGAGGTAAGAATCCCTTTCTCTACACGTGTCAACACTTCTACACATGTCGACACTTCTACACATGTCAACACTTCTACACATGTCAACACTTCTACACATGTCAACATTTCTACATGTGTCCACCCTTATACATGTGTCAACACTTCTACATATGTCAACGACTTCTACACATGTCAACATTTCTACATATATGTTATAACTTCTATAGGTGTCAACATGTCTACATTTGTCAACACTTCTACATGTGCCACTTCTCTAGCTTGTGAAATCATTTGTAATCATCCCCTTTATTTTAATATAAGTAGTTTTGCCCAAAGTCTAAAATTAATTTTGTCCCAAAAGTTTTCACATATTTTTTTATAAGTATGAGCAATTGTTCGCTCTGGAATTAAGGCCACTGCACCTTCAACAAAATTATTAAAGTGCTTATTTGAAAAAATTATTAAACTTGATCATTGCAAAATTCCAATGTTTGTGCTATTTCAACCACTGACATAGATTTATAGTGATTGTGATAAAATACATTACCTGCATATTCTATGCTACACTGTAGACTATGCTGTATTGTGTATAACATACAAAAAGAGGGTGGGGGGGGGGTGAGGTGTGTCTCTCCTAATTCTTCTATAAGGAGATACGAGCTATGATTAAATTTTTTTCTTCTTTAGCCCAAATCCAGACAGAGTTCTGCCTCGAAGGAAGCCCTCCATAGCCCCCGTAGCCGAGAAGGTGGGGGATGAGGTGCACATAGAACTCACCCCGATTGACCTCTCAAGACCGTATCACAGCCAGCACACACTGCACAGCCTCGTTATGGAGTCACCTTCTCCCACCGACGATGTTGTTGACCCTCTGTGGCACTCCCACAGTTCCGGGTGAGAATTCACGAGATTTCATGTGAATCCGAAGTCGTTACTATATTACTGCTAGTATTAATTACTATGCTAATGTTCGTATTGATATACATATTACATACTATACTGCTGTTTGTAATACCGTATTATTATATATTTGTGAATCAGAGTGTTATAAAGTTGGGACGGCATTACTGCGTGTATTAAATACTATGCTAATGTTCATATAACTGTATTAATGATACATTATGTCACTGTATGAATTTATTGCTATACTACTGTTAGTAATACTGTTTGTATTACTGCCTGTGTATTACTATATTACTGCTTGTGTAATACTATATTACTGCCTGTGTAATACTATATTACTGCGTGCGTATTACAGCTCTGATATTAAGGTGGACGTCCCTCCAGTAGCCCCGTATATCGGTAAAGGCCTTCACCTTTGTCATCTGATGAGAAACCCTCGGCCCATATGCTGCCTGCAGCTGACTAAAGTGTGTCAGCATTGCGAACACAGAGTAAGTTGTTACTTGAAATACGATTGGCTGTTGAAGTTGTGTCGTCATTGCTCATTGGCTGTAAAGTTATAAAAATGTTTATCTCTACTTGCAGCACCCCAGAGAGTACAACTGGAGAAACCGGGCTATAATCATAGCCTCAGCCAACACCAGCAATGGCCTCTACAACTTTATACTTCCTCTTAGAAGTCAATGTCTGAAGCAAGCTGATCTTCGCCCAATCGTGCTATTTTTAGAACATGAGTAAGTGTTTCTGGAACATGATTTTGTTTTGAACTTGTTATTTATGTCAAGTTGTCCCCCTTGGAGAATGGTGTAGACAACTCTCCAAACAGTACAAACTTGACGTTTTTAAAGCAGCATTTATAGATTATAGTTTTTGTTGCTAAAATATTTTTTTTATCTTCATATTTAAACACTTCAAACATTTTTTTGATATTTGATGTAGTTCTATGATCAGTTTGGGGGTGTGGTGCGCGTCCCTTAAATGTGACTTCTGTTGTAGGCCTGAGAGGCATTTCAAGGAAACAATCCGGCACTTTCCGATGGTCTACTGGATAACCGGCTCAATAGATAGGTTGGCTTATATTTTACCTGCTCATCAGTATAGACTGTGTACTAAGGTTTTACCTGCGTGATTGGTCGAGTTTGTTCTGTTAGCGACTAGATGATTGGTCGATTTACTTTCTTGTTTTGTTACAGACTGGATGATTGGCTGAAAGCTGGAATAAACTATGCAGACAACATGGTAGTTGTAAATAAAGAAACGTCCAACTCGATTGAAGATGATTATTTGTCTGATTGCAACACTATTGTTGCAGTACAGACTCTCTTCAAGTAAGTCTACTATTGTTGCTGTACAGCCTCTCTTCAAGTAAGTCTACTATTGTTGCGGTATTCAATTTGTTTTCAATCAATCGAGTAGCAGTTGTGAAAGACTCGGTGTTGCATCTGAACATATTACTCACGCTAATAAACTGTGGATGCCGTGTTTTGTGATGTTTGTATATTGCCATGCGACTTCCCTTTTACCCACAATACCTTGCAGGTTGTTTCCTGGTGCTAAAATCATCACAGAGTTATCTCAGTCGTCCAACATGAGGTTCATGCACTTCCGGGCGGATGACGATTACGCCTTGGCACTTTCTAAACTAGAGAAAGTAAGGAACTGAGTATATGCCATTTACTAATGTATAATTTGTATCATTCCTTGACTTCTTCAATGATTTTATAGTCGTCAGAACTCCTGATAGAAGGGGTTTATTCATATGTGACACAGGAGCAATTATGACTTTCTAATATTACTGCTGGTGTTTCCACTCAAATCGCTGACCCTGTGGTTACTAGGCTAGCACTGTAGCTACTACACCATATCTGCTCTCTACTTTTTACTTAATAAATATACAAAAATGATTGTAGTACAAGTTTGTATGTATATCGTACAAGTTTTGATATGAAATCTTTTGTTTAGGAGGTGAAAAGGAAAGGGTCCCACATGTCATACATGTTCCGTCTGCCGTTCTCAGCGGGAGACGTGTTTAGTGCCTCCATGCTGGACACGCTGCTCTACCAGGCGTTTGTGAAGGACTACCTGTCTACCATCGTAAGACTTATGTGTGGAATCGACCAGGGCAAGGACTCCGGCTTCTTGACATGTGTGAGTGACAGGGTTGGACTCAATTACTTATTAATGTAATTAATTACAATTAAAATTACATTTTTATACACTAATTACAATTTGCATTCAATTTCTTGAAAAATTGTAGTTAATTACAACCATTTACAATTGCAAATTACAATTAACCCAAATATAGTGAGTCTTAATCACTGAGTTTCCATTGCTTCGCATCATGTGAATGGATTTTTCATCTGATGTTTGGGAAGAGTTACATAGTTGAAAGTACAACCATATGTTCATGCGAACTCCATCCACCAATTCACTCGTACAGATGCTATGGAAATGCAAATCATTTTATAATATTTGTCTCTGTTATCCTAATATTTTATTCTAATACATTTTATTTGTATTCTGCTATTATATTATATTAATTATTCTGTTATATTTTATAATGTTCTCTGTAATAATCTAACGTGTTTTTTATAATAATTATGTTTTAATCTATAATAATTATACTTATATATATTATGTATATTGCATCATTATATTTGATTAACATAATTATTGTATTATGTTACTATATGATAGTATACTGCATTATATTGGTATATGATATTATATATTATCATTACTGTTATTGTATTATATTACGGTATATTAATGTATTGTACCATAATAGTGTAATTTGTTAGCATATTACGTTGCTGTATTATTGTATCATTATATTTTTGTATTATATTATTACATAATGATATAACAGTATACTGTATTAAGTGTTATTATATTATTATATTATATTACTATCACATTCAGATTAAGATAGGAGAGGATGAGCAGTGGTTGAATACATACGGCAGAGTCTATCAGAAACTCTGCTCTAACAACGGAGCCATTCCCATCGGTATTTACAGAACCAGGCAGCCCGGCACTTTCAGCACGGTGAGACAGCTTCCATAGTTATCACAATATAGTAGTATATTACACTGCGTAGTAGTATATTACACTGTATAGTAATATATTACTCTGTATAGTATATTACACTGTATAGTAGTATATTACACTGTATAGTAGTATATTACACTGTATAGTAGTATATTACACTGTATAGTAGTATATTACACTGTATACTAGTATATTACACTGTATAGTAGTATATTACACTGTATAGTAGTATATTACATTGTATAGTAGTATATTACACTGTATAGTAATATATTACACTGTATAGTAGTATATTACATTGTATAGTAGTATATTACACTGTATAGTAGTATATTACACTGCGTAGTAGTATATTACACTGTATAGTAGTATATTACACTGTATAGTAGTATATTACACTGTATAGTAGTATATTACACTGTATAGTAGTATACTACACTGTATAGTAGTATATTACACTGTATAGTATATTACACTGTATAGTATATTACACTGTATAGTAATATATTACTCTGTATAGTATATTACACTGTATAGTAGTATATTACACTGTATAGTAGTATATTACACTGTATAGTAGTATATTACACTGTATAGTAGTATATTACACTGTATACTAGTATATTACACTGTATAGTAGTATATTACACTGTATAGTAATATATTACACTGTATAGTAGTATATTACATTGTATAGTAGTATATTACACTGTATAGTAGTATATTACACTGCGTAGTAGTATATTACACTGTATAGTAGTATATTACACTGTATAGTAGTATATTACACTGTATAGTAGTATATTACACTGTATAGTAGTATATTACACTGTATAGTATATTACACTGTATAGTATATTACACTGTATAGTAATATATTACTCTGTATAGTATATTACACTGTATAGTAGTATATTACACTGTATAGTAGTATATTACACTGTATAGTAGTATATTACACTGTATAGTAGTATATTACACTGTATAGTAGTATATTACACTGTATAGTAATATATTACTCTGTATAGTATATTACATTGTATAGTAGTATATTACACTGTATAGTAGTATATTACACTGCGTAGTAGTATATTACACTGTATAGTAGTATATTATACTGTATAGTATATTACACTGTATAGTATATTACACTGTATAGTAGTATATTACACTGTATAGTAGTATATTACACTGTATAGTAGTATATTACACTGTATAGTAGTATATTACACTGTATAGTAGTATATTACACTGTATAGTAATATATTACTCTGTATAGTATATTACATTGTATAGTAGTATATTACACTGTATAGTAGTATATTACACTGCGTAGTAGTATATTACACTGTATAGTAGTATATTATACTGTATAGTATATTACACTGTATAGTATATTACACTGTATAGTAGTATATTACACTGTATAGTAGTATATTACACTGTATAGTAATATATTACTCTGTATAGTATATTACATTGTATAGTAGTATATTACACTGTATAGTAGTATATTACACTGCGTAGTAGTATATTACACTGTATAGTAGTATATTATACTGTATAGTATATTACACTGTATAGTATATTACACTGTATAGTAGTATATTACACTGTATAGTAGTATATTACACTGTATAGTAGTATATTACACTGTATAGTAGTATATTACACTGTATAGTATATTACACTGTATAGTAGTATATTACACTGTATAGTAGTATATTACACTGTATAGTATAGTACACTGTATAGTAGTATATTACACTGTATAGTATATTACACTGTATAGTAGTATATTACACTGTATTGTATTATATTACACTGTATAGTAGTATATTACACTGTATAGTAGTATATTACACTGTATAGTAGTATATTACACTGTATAGTAGTATATTACACTGTATAGTAGTATATTACACTGTATAGTAGTATATTACACTGTATAGTAGTATATTACACTGTATAGTAGTATATTACACTGTATAGTAGTATATTACACTGTATAGTAGTATATTACATTGTATAGTAGTATATTACACTGTATAGTAGTATATTACACTGTATAGTAGTATATTACACTGTATAGTAGTATATTACACTGTATAGTAGTATATTACACTGTATAGTAGTATATTACACTGTATAGTAGTATATTACACTGTATAGTAGTATATTACACTGTATAGTAGTATATTACACTGTATAGTAGTATATTACACTGTATAGTAGTATATTACATTGTATAGTAGTATATTACACTGTATAGTAGTATATTACACTGTATAGTATAGTACACTGTATAGTAGTATATTACACTGTATAGTAGTATATTACACTGTATAGTAGTATATTACACTGTATAGTAGTATACTACACTGTATAGTAGTATATTACACTGTATAGTAGTATATTACACTGTATAGTAGTATATTACACTGTATAGTAGTATATTACACTGTATAGTAGTATATTACACTGTATAGTAGTATATTACACTGTATAGTAGTATATTACACTGTATAGTATAGTACACTGTATAGTGGTATATTACACTGTATAGTAGTATATTACACTGCATAGTATATTACACTGTATAGTAGTATATTACACTGTATAGTAGTATATTACACTGTATAGTAGTATATTACACTGTATAGTAGTATATTACAATGTATAGTAGTATATTACACTGTATAGTATATTACACTGTATAGTAGTATATTATACTGTATAGTAGCATATTACACTGCGTAGTAGTATATTACACTGTATAGTAGTATATTACACTGTATAGTATAGTACACTGTATAGTAGTATGTTACGTTATGATGTAACATTGTAGAGTGTTTCTGTGGACAAACTGGACAACGAAGACGCTGTAAGCCGTAACTCCGATAGGGAAAAGGAAGAGATTTCCCAACTTGTAAAGGGCTGCATGCGTAGTCTAAACATGCCTCCAAACGACTACAGTGAGCTCTACTATACAGCAATAGTTCCTTATCTTGTTGGAATAGTTTAGACATCGTTGTAATATTACTCTATGCTTGACATTCCTTATTTTTGTGAAACCAGTTTTCTTTCTTGAAAGATTCGGTGTTTGAACCTTTCTGTTATAGAACGTTCTTTTCCATGGTTGTGTTTTATGCACTATGTTTCTATATTTTATGTTCTTTCTGTTATTTTCTCACATTGGTAAAACGATTTGAAAAATTATTGTCTTATAGACTGTAGTAGTGATGAAAAACATAGCCAAGTTTCCTACGTGATAATAAACCCTGGGTATGACCTCGCTCTGGAGAAGGGGGACATCATGTAAGTGCCGTTAGATACACAGCTAAAGGTCTTATCACACTCAACCTAAAAGTTAAGGCCTTATCACACTCGACCTAAAAGTTAAGGGTTTATCACACTTGACTTAAAAGTTGAGGGTTAACCACATTTCACCTAAAGATTGAAAGCTTGGAATCTAAAGGTTTACCACACTGTATCTAGAAGTTAAGGGTTTATCACACTTGACCTACAAGTTAAGGGTTTATCACACTTGACCTAAAAGTTAAAAGTTTACTACACATTACTTAGAATCTATTTACAATTCAACAACAGTTAGAGTTTTCTATAGGTACATACGTCATACACGCACATTGCTCTTTATATGCTCAGGTAATAATATCACACTATTACTAGATACGTGCTGAGGCCGGCTTCTAAACGACACAAGGATCGGTATGAACAGAAGTTTCCTGCCAACTCTTTTGACAGACCAACAGACAGACAAACAAACTCGAGCCAAGAGGTAAGTTAAAGCCAATAGTATGTCAGGTAGAGTAAGTACATGCTAATATTATGAGAGGTAGTGCAAGTTCAGGCTAATATTATGAGAGATAAACTCATGCAAGTTTATAGTCGCCATCCCTGTGAGAAACCCCTGATGGAAATTAATTTGGACTCGGGACTTACTTAGATTGGGCACAGGAGTAATTATGGCTAGATGCTCTCTCTGACATCACCAATGGCCTTTGTCGGGGTTCGAACCCATGACTTTGTGTTTACTAGGCAAACGCTCTAACCCGTAGACCATGGCTGCTTCAAATAGTAGGAGAGGTAAATACAGGCCAATAATATGAGAGATAAGTAAATAGATGCGAAATTTTCTAATATTTAGAGTGTCATGTATTCCACTAAGCACCACACCCAAGCTTTGATTTTTGTTTTAGTGCCTCGATGAGCAGGTGGATGTGACGGAGGACGCATTTCTTCTAACCAATCAGAACACAGAGAGTGTAAACAACAACGACCCCAACTGTAACAGGAGACACGCAGCCAAACACTGATCAGCTCTAAATGCTCACATTTGTAACCGTAGTGGCCTTTGTACCACTTAGTGATGATGTCACTACATACAATGATGATGTCACCTCATATGCTAATGATGTCACTACACATCAGGATGACATAACAACACATATTGATGATGATGTCACTACATATAGCAATGACATATTATTAACTTGTGCTGATGATGTTATTGCACATACTAATGACATCAAAACACATATTGATGACATCACTATGCATGCCTGGCCATAGAGCCAGGCATGCATCGTCAATAGACAACAAAATATCGAAAGTCAAGAGAGACGAATTCAAGAGCAATTTTTTTTTCGAGATTAGAACTAAGCTATGTTATTAAAGTTAAAACTAAACTAACTAGGTGCTCAGTCTAACTAACAGACTTTAAACTATTATTAACTCATATCACAGCGGCTTCACTATTTCCATTTCTAAACAACAGTCCAATGTGCAAATTATTTACTTAGTTGTATATAGTATTTTTACAAGAGACTATGTTATTGTATTATGTTACCATATAAATTATATGAAGCACACCGTAACCATCAACAATTCATATCAAATACGCTGTTTCCTGGCCTATAATTAGATGTAGGTCAAATGCTCCATTAAACTACTACTGTGGTGTAGTAACAAAGAAATTTTATAATTATTATGAAAACTTTTTATTTTCAACAATACTAAAGAGAAAAATAAACAAAAATTATTAATTCTATAAATATCAAAATAAATATTAACAAAGCAAATCAGCTAGCAAGCAAATAGATGTGCTCCAATAAGGAAACTGTACGGGAAGAGTACGAGGGGTGGGGGGGGGTAAGACTGCCCCAATCTGGAGTAGAACTGCAGACTACTCAAGTCTGTTGTTCATCAGCTTTGAGTCAAACTTTTTATACAGTTTGTACAAATCCTCGTACTCTGCACAAACTGGAATCTTGACCTGAAGGAAGAGATGCATCACAGCGTGAATATACCTGGCTACATAGGCTAGAACCAGTGCTTTCTGGTTTGGAGGCAGAGAGGGAGACATGCCCAGAGTACAGTCCGTCTCTCCTGGTCGTAGCTCTGCCTTAGACTCATCTGTGGGGTCTAGGAATCTGACTGGGCCTTGAGGATAGCTGACAGTAGATAGTATGGGCCTGTCAATCTCGGTACCGTAAATCTTGCTTTCTTTAAACCAGCCAATAAGCTCGTTGGTCTCTGAGTCGTACACCCTGAACGCATCCAGTTCTGTCCAATTCTCTATCACTTTGAACAGAACTCTGGAATGGCCATTCATCACGTCGTAGTTTATCTCATTTAGTGATGCAATCTTGCAAACGAAGATTAGTACGACTTGGTGTCTCATATCCACCAGGTTGTAGTAGACTTTCTCCCTTGTTTCTCTTAAAGCTGGCTTTATAGTGATTTTCTGGGTGATGAACTTGAGTAGTTCATCCATGGGGCCTGTAGAATCTTCCGGAAGCTCTCTTACTGTGTGAATCACTTCCGAGTGTAGATTATAAGCACTCAGCGCAGACTTCAATCCGTAAATCATAAACATGAGCTTCTGAGTGACGTTGCAAGGGTGAAGAAAAACTATCTCTGCAGTTCCGGATTCTTCTTTAATCTGACAGAAGGCCTTATCAGTTTTTGCGTCACACATGGTAATGACGGTGAAAGGGTTTGGATCATCATTGCTGTCAGACCTCACCACGTTGAACAATTCATCAGACAATGCGTTAGTCATCGTCCTTCCGTCTGCAAACCCTATGACCTGTCCACTAGCAGAATAAATGTCCAGCCTATAGAAGAAATAGAGCAATCCACCCCTGGCATTGAGTAGCAATTCTCCATCCTTATTGGTTAAAGACAATGCTGCTTGCTCCTCATTTACATAGAACAGTAATCGAGTGTTGAGGGACTGATCCATCACCAGCCAAATGACATTGAAACCCTGATGGCTCAAACTAGACCAGCTTATTCTACTCTCGTCTAGAGAGGAACTTTCCGGAACATACTTGTAAGCCGATTTGATAAAAATTCTGTTCAAGTCTGAAATAGATCGAAGAAATAGGTGACTGGAGGCGTGGGCGCTTTCCACAACTTGTCCAGTTGTTGCATCAAACTTGACTGTTGGGCTGATGCTGGATGCGTCAGCTTGATTGGGGTTTGGTATTGCAGTGTCGGCATCACTACTACCGCTTCCTAGGGTGGAACCCAAACTGTCGGTTTCGGAATCTTGGGAAGAGGCAGTCTCAGCTGCAGCAGTCTCGTCTGTGACAGTTTCGGCTGCTGAAGTTTCTGTTGAGGCGCTCTCGACTGCTGGAGTTTCCGTTGAGACGCTCTCAGCTGCTGGGGTTTCCATTGAGGCGCTCTCGGTTGCTGGAGGCTCAGGAGGACCTGTAGCTTCTGCACCAGTTGAGCCAGAAGTTGAAGTATCCATCTTGAAGTTCCACTTAAATTCTACAGTTTTATTACACAATAATATATTAGATTTTTGAATTTAGAAAATACAACAGTCGCAGTTTATCGAAAATTCTAAACATATTATTTGTCACAACAGGGCATTAAGCTTCGCAAAATTTCTTAATTTTCAAACTCTACTACACAAGTATTTTACAAATGTTAAATACTTTGTAGATGTGACAAATTTTTCTCAGGTTTTAGTGACTTAGTTTTTTAGAACAATTTCCTGCTTGACCTGAATTAAGCTACCAGTTTAGGAATATACACGTTTAAACAAGGGAGACGAGTCTCAATATACAAAGGTTATTATAGAGAAAGAAGAAAATTGAAAAAGCAAAACCTTGAAGGAAAGTCTAACGCGCATGTGGTACTAACAATATGCCGTAGACTTTCGCTGTTATAAATACAAAATGAGATATTCTAAATAAACAAAACTGATTGTAAATCAACACACTTTACTGTCTCTACCTATTATTCATAGATCTATGAAATCACATCAAACTGAATTCAAATATAAAATTGGAAGTGCCAAATACCAGTCTCATTTACTAACACGGAATGAGAGCAAAACAATCAAGATTAACCATTTGCAATATTTGAAATAAAAAGAATCACAGTAGAGAATAGTATTTTAATTTATATTTAATAATGTATAAAGTAAACTTTTACCTGTAACAGCAGGAGTAAATCAACTTTTCTAGTAGTAAGCTGAAGTGAAGATGATTAGAAACCTTAACACATTCAAAAGAAATTATGAAGTTTTGAAAATCTAAAAAGCTGCATATAGCATCAATAAGCCAGATAGGCTTTTTAAACAAAAACTCTTTTGCTATCAGAAGCTCTTCAAAAGCTAGACTGACCCTTGAATAAAGTAGATATTATTTACGTTAGTTTGAGAATAGCTGTGAATAAAATATTGATCACAGGCTAACAAGTCTATGAAATGAGACTATTTTTGATTCCAGACACTTTATCTCAAATGACCAATACTTGCAAACTACACTATCTTTACTTGAAATAAAATAAAACTGATGATATTATTTACATTACTTTATTTATTTCGCAAAGTCTCCACTGCTTCTATCAGTTCAACAAATAAGTTTCATGAGACAACACAATGTAAACAACTTGCATTAGGGTACAAATAGTTTGAGAGTATGCTGTCATATGCTGCCTTTTGCTATAGCCCTAGGTCTATGGTCTACTGTTGTAATAGCCCTAGGTCTATATTGTTGCTATATCTCTTGGCCTTGACCTCAGAGGGAGAGTCTGCTGATTGGCCGTTCGAAGAGCCTTAGTAGAGGGAGGCAAATCTATAAACGCCAGATTTTCCATAATGTCAAAATCAGTCCTGTCTACCCAAAACTTGCTATTCTTTGCCAAATCTTCCTGTATTGAAACACAATTATAGAACAAAGCATTAACTAAGGAGCAGGTGTGGTCTAGGGGTTAGAGCTTTTGGCTTGGTGAACAAGGAGTCATGGGTTCAAACCCCAGCTTAAAGGCCATTGGAGATGTTAAAAAGAGCATACAGTCATAATTGGTTCTTTTCTACATGTGAATAAGCCAGCTTTAACAAAAACCCTTTTCATCAGGGTTTTCTTATAAAAGGGATAGCGACTATAAACTTGTGTGAGTTTTTTTTTGTAAGACAGCAACTAATTCAGATAATATGAGTACAGTTTAAAGGCTTCTTCACACTACAACTAACCAACAATACAAACTAATAGCTAAGCATATATACTGTTAGTTGTAGTGTGAGTATAGCATAACTAGTAGTAGATAAGAGAGCTCTCTTACCCAGCCTTTCACCAGAACAGTATCGTCTACCAAGACAAATAGGAAATCTTTGCATTGTGCCTCGTATGACGCCATCGCTTTCCCAGATCTGTAGAGTTCCATGATAATCAGATCGGAGATTAGCAACAGCATCTGAATAATCCAATATATGTATTTATATATAATGTGTATATTATATGTATAATGTGTATATTATATATATATATATATATATATATATATATATATATATATATATATATATATGTATATATATATATATATATATATATATATATATATATATATATATATATATATATATATATATATGATGTGTATATTACATTTTATATATTATTATATATCATATACCATATTATTATTAAACTATTATACAGTACAGCTCATATAACAGAACAAAATGTAGTTTTTAATAAAATACACAAATACTATATATTAATTATATATATTATGCTATATATTATATTATTATATAATATATATATACACATTTATAATATAATATAATATAATATGCGTAATATATAGATAGTATTTGTATGTTGCAATATGAAGTAAACAGTATATATATATGATATGTGATGTAGCCTAAACATTATATATTACACATAATATTATATATTTTTTATATAATATAACATTATATATACAGCGAAGATATTAGGTTATTTTATATACTTGGATAATAATATATGTGATTTTATATGCAAAATATATATTATTTCATATATACTATTATATTTAGTATTATGCCTGGATCACCAGGTACATAGTCTACATAACATATATCCAGATGTTGTGCAGAGCTAACAGTTTTATAGGTTGATACAAGTATATTTGTGTCAACCTTTATTCTAAGAGTTTTATTTTCAAATTGTTTGAAGCAACAAAAGTAAAATAATTTAAACAAAAATCTGAGAATGAGCACATGATGTCAACCCAATAACATCACCCTAGTAGTTGATCCCAGGTCAACTTAGTAGGCAACCCCAGGTCACCATAGTAGGTAGCTCCAGGTCATACTAGTAAGTAACCCCAGGTCAGCCTAATAAAACCCTAGGTGACGCAAGTATATAACTCTATTATATTATAGCCTCAGGTCACCCCAGTAAGTAATATCAGTATGTACAAGTCTACTGCATTATAACCCCAGGTCAGCTCAGTATACACCCTTAGGTACACATCCAAAGAAGACAACTTCAGTAGATAGTTTCACGTCACTTCAACAACTGAGCTCAGAAACAAAGAAAGCACAGCTTACTGTTATGACTCTATCAAACACAAGCTGTGTGCCCGGAAGTAGGATATGAGACCGGACCAGTTTATCCAAAGTGTTGTGACTTTTGCCAGAATGTCCAATCTGCTCTATGACTTTCATCAGCAACTTCACATAGTTGTCTGTGCGGGCAATGGCATCTCCTTTGAGAGTAAATATGAATGATTTGTTAAAGAAAAAAACTCACTCTCGCAAGTTTATAGTCACCATCCCAGTGAGAAAACCTCTAATAGAAAGAGTCTCTTTTGTTAAATTGAGCTAAAGACTTATTCACATGTGACACAGGAGCAATTATGACTGAATGCTCTTTTTAACATCACTAATGACTTTTGTCATGGGTTTGAACCCATGATTTCGTATTTGCTAGCCCAACACTCTAACCCTTAGACAGTGGCTGGTCCCTATAATGGATGGTTTGTTAAAGACAGGTATATTACTTTGACTTTAAATAGCAAAGAAATTATGTAGTACCGACGTGATATTCCTCAATAAAATAACTGTTTCGAATTGCAACTCCCACAATGCTTTTAGCACATAGAAAACATATTTTTGTTTTATAATATTTCAAATACTATTGATTCACTGAAGATCTATATAAATATACAATTTAAGCATTGCTGGGCTCCGTAGAATCGTGAGAGTTCAAACATTGGTAGCTTCTGTAGAATGGAAAGTAATTTAATTGAGAATTACTAGAAATAATTTGAACTATAAAGAGTTCAGTGCCAATAGAGATAGCAGTTTGGAGTTGTGCTCTTCAACCGAGAAAGTAACTAAGGAAGGAAAATAACTAATAGTTTTTAAAGTATAACAGGAAATGGTCTAGGGCTTAATAAACAGAAAGTCATGGGTTCGAACTCCAGTAAAATTAGCCGTTGGTGATGTTAGAAAGGGCATCAGCCATAAATATTTTTGTGCCACATATGAATAAGTCCTTAGATCGGATTAAAAACCTTTCCATAAGGGGTTTCTCACAGAGATAGTGATTATAAATTTGCGTGTATGTTAAAGTACAACAATAATGAGTCATTTTACTTAATTTAGTACACACTGGATATCTTCAGTTTTTAGCTATTTTCACCATATAACTGTTAGCGAACATAGGTTTTTGATCGAAGCTAGTAAAACACCAATAAATACACCTTCATAATTAAAGTTATTTTTAATTTTGCTTCATTTCCTATGTTTTTTCTTAATTATTCAGCTACTGTTGGTTACGGGCGTTACGGTTTTTTTGTAACGATCCGAACTCCTAATAAGCTAAATAAATAAGAAAAATCATGGGAAATCAAGCAAAATTAAGAAGAACCTTAATTATTTTGGTGTTTTACTAGTTTTGGGCAAAAAGTCATGTTCATTACCATTCCAGTGCGTACTAAATTAAGTAAAATGACCCTAATACTACCATTTGCCACACTGCGCTATAACATAAAGTAATTGCAAATTAATGTATTTTCTAAACCAAGAATTTAATGACTTACCGTAATCAATGAGAGCTTTGCCAATTGGTGTGCCGCAGTAATAGGTAGTGCTGCATCTAGTCTCTACGTAGTTCAGGCAACTTAGATTGCTTTCTGCTTTAGCTGCCACTCTACCAGACAGCATTATTGTGTTAGTTCGTGCATTTTTACAAAACTTGGATTTGTAATATAACTATAATTATATTATGAATTTAATCGTCTATATGTTAGATGTCATTTCAGAACGCTTTGAACTCGCTACACTTAGCTTGATAGGTCGGGCTTTCGGTTATAGAGTTGTGGCCTACGTGTATGAAACCTGAAAGTGCTCTTTATAAATAAAAAATAACATTTACAACAAGCGGGCGAACCCATAAAATCCAATGCAAGCTGTATTGTGTGAATACTTATAAAGACGGTATCGTTCAGGCGCGAGACAAAACTTGAAAGTCACGAAAAAATTAAAGAATACTTAGAGAAAGATTATTGGTGTGTGAAGTTAGAATAGATAACCCTGACTAAAAGTGAATTGTTGGTTACAGTAGCTACACTGGTGTGCTTTATGTTATATGCTGGCTAAGTGTGTATATCTGTTTTACTGATTATGTGAAAAGTTAATGCACTTATTTTCTTAGTCATCTTTTTGATTGACACATCAGAATGCGCTTGATTGTAAAACAGCCAGTTGTTATAGTGAGTGCAGTCAATGCAGAATCAACCATTTTACATTTTCACATAAAAAAAGCAAGATACAACACTTTATTATTTAGATTCTGGTCTCGCGTGATACCCATTTGAACTATCACCCTACATGGTAACTGAGAGACATTAATATACTATGTGAAATTACAGCCATACGGCTCTTACCTTGACATTATGAAAAAATCTGCCAAATTTGATGTGCTGAGAGGCACTTCTAATTTTGGAGTTGTGGTCTCCTTGTCACCATCTCCTGCAGCATAATACAATGAGATCTACATGCACATGGCACACACTTCCTAAAGCATAGGTTGAAATTAGTTAGTGGCTTTAGATGCCCTGTAGAAGCTCTAACAAGATCTAATCAAAGGAGGACAACTTCAGTAAAACGTTTCCTTGTATCATTACAGTAGTTAAATCTAGTAAATTGTAAATTAAATGGTACTGTTGTCTCTCAATGGTTCCCATAGCATATAAATGATTAGCACACTAGCTTGCAAATTAGAAGTTTCGATACATTTTTAAGAATTGTAAAATTTTAAAATGAAGAAGAAATTTAAACTCGACTGGCATTCACTCAGGTTTAAATCGTTTTGAAGACGTTAAGAGGTTATTTACTGAATGCATTACAAATGGAGTCCTTCCGGTAAATCTATTGTAACATTGACTATGAAGAAGGTAAACGGAGTAGAAAAATATTGAGAGTGAAAGCTTGTGTTCTAAAACATGAATAAAAGCGTGTAAAGGTGATTGAAGAACCTGAGATATCAAACTTTTAGATACTACAGTATGCATCTTAATTCAGTAGTGGAAGATTGCCAAAATGGCTGCTGTCATACCTTCTGCGCAGTTGAAAAATTGAGGAAACACTTGCTGGATTTTGTAGAAATCTGGAACAGGAAGTGGATAGAGCAGAGGAGGCGTGGCCGCCGTTATGAGGTCGAGGTCTGCAATGATGTCACAGACTCTGCGCTTTAACTTCAGGGAGTCATAGGTGTCTACGCAAGATGTCTGGAACATATTGAGCACTTGTTAAAAGAATCCCTGACACTCTTCATTTATTTACTTAAAGAGTTCATGAAACACTTTACCTATGAAGTATTGAAATATTCTCAGCTATCTTTGCTATCATCTACAGACTGTTTGAAGGTTGCAGGCTGAAAAGATTAATTTCTTATAAATTTTGACCTGCAGCGCTGACGATATTTTTCTCCGGTTCTGGAGTATGTGGCAGTACAAAACAAATAGTTATTATTGATGACTTTCATAGCATGCTATTCTCAACTGCTGCAACAAACCGTAACGGAGCAGTAAGCTAGCTTTCAAGTGCGGACTTTTTTGCCACATACAATGTTGCCTAATATTAATTTCTCACTATGCAGTTGTACTCTTCTTTTTACTAAAGTGAAACGTATCACTTTCTATAAAGAGCATGAGATATTTTAAAATTCCTGCTAAGAATCTTATAAGACGTCCACCCTCACTGAGAATCAAACTCAAGACCTCTGGCGCGCAAGCATGTGTGCTACTATTACACTACAGGGACCACTGAATAAATTCAACACTAAAATAGTGTGTCATTGCAGTACCCACCAGTAGTTTGCGAATTATTGGATCTGTTTTGTATCGATAGTCTTCTGAAACGTCCTTTAGTCCCTGGTTGACTGACAATATTCCAAACAGAGAGTCCTTGTAGATAGTCCAGGCTCGGTCTACAAGTCTGTGATGTAACGCTTCTGCGATCAAATTAGTGGTAATGCTGATTATCTGGAAGTAAATACTAAAGTCTGCATTCTCTAGTAATGAGTAATTTAGTAATTAATTAGTAATAACTAGTTACTAGTTCTAAATACCAGCTAATATTCAGTATTATCTATTATTAGTTAGTAACTAGTTATTATTAACTAGAAGCAATTATAGTTCATAACAATCAGCAACTAGCGTTTATTACTGCTAGTCATTAGTTACCAGTAACTAGTAACTAAAAACTATTGGCTAGTAACTATGAACCAGTAACTAGTAACTAATAACTATCAACTATAGTAACTAGTCCACGATTCTAGTAAACAGCTCGATAATTGAAGAAGCTGGAAACACACCATTAACACACGATCAGTATGGACATTAGAGTCTTTCAGGCCTCCTGGACAGAAGTACTGTTCCAACATGGCCGTAAGCTTCTGGGTTGTCTCTTCAAGAGGCAGATCTACAGGAAGAGCTTCCAAGAACTTCTCACAAATGTTATAGTATTTTGGATCTTGTCGTACTTTGTTTGCTGAAATATATGTAAAAATGCCAACTTGTGCAAAACGCTCACGCAAGTTTATAGTCACTATTCTTGTGAGAAACTTTTGATGGAAATCAGGCTAAAAACTTAATTAGTTGGGCACAAAAGCAATTATGACTAAATGCTCTGATTACAATCACCCATGGTTCAAACCCATGACTCTGTATTTACTAAACCCACGCTCTTATCCCTAGACTACGACTGCTTCATAAAATGTAAAACAGAAATTAGCAGCTATTCTTTGAAAAGTGTGCTATTGTTGCTGAAATATAAAGTAACTGTTTCACTAACCGCAGACGAAGAGGGCAACTCCCATAGGTCTATAAGTGTGATCAACCGCTACTTTATATCTCCCAAAGAAATCACTTCGAGCAGCTCTAGGAATTTGGTGAGACAAGCTGCCAATAATTACGAAAAACAAATGTAATGTGATTCGTTAGTAGCAGTTTTACTGATATTGGGAGCAACATAATGGCTCAGAACTGTTTGATTAAGCAAACAAGTTTCTTTAATTATAGGGAATGTTTTTAATATTATAATGATAAAATAGTACTTTAGATGAAAATGGTACAGGGAAAATGGTACAGGCAATAATGGCAAAAGTAAAAATGGCACAAATGAAAAAATAGGTAAAAATGGCATACTGATGTTGAATTTGTCCAATCCCCAAACTCAAACTCCCAATTTCAGCCTCTAACTTAAACTCCCACACCCAAGCCCCTATCTCAAACCCCTAATTCTAATATTATAAATGTGCCACTTTTACCTACTTTTTTATTTGCGTCAGTATTACGTGTGTCATTTTCACCATGTTATTTTTACCTGCGTCATTTTTACCTCTGCTATTTTTACTGGATACCATAAAATAGAGTAATCACACTGTGTTTTTGACTTTATAAAACTGTCTAAAATATCTATAACTTTTATTAAGTTTTCAAAACATAGATTTTTTTTCAATAATTTATTTGTAAATTCAGAAAACGAAAAACTTTATGTTTTTATATAAAGCAACAAAGTGCTGTGACTAACTTTACTGTAAGGAGCTAGTAGTACTATGACTAACCATGACTGCAACTTATATATCTGCGACTAGTAGTATTATAAAATATTTATCCCTACTGGGATTTGAACCCAATACCTCTCTGACTTACAAGCACGTACGCTAACCATTAAACGCAGGAGACCACTGGGTTAACTCAGATAAGGTACAGATAACTATATACCTTTTACAAATGTGTGAAAACACAACATCCGCTACATGAATTGTTGTCTCGGAAATATCTAGTACTCTCTTATCACGCTTAAGACTTTGGGGAATTTTAAGAAGGCGCCGGTCTAAAGGAAAACCTTGAGACATTTTTTTAAATAATTTTTCAACTGCCTGCGTCTGTTTATTGTTAGTAAAATAAAATTTTAGAAATTGAGGCCACAATTTAAACTATTTTCAAAATTAAACATGTGGAAAAGAGAAAGCTTGCAAAAAATGTGCAGCTGTTGCTCCAATTTTGGTAAAATCAGAATTTTAGTTTTCAGCCGCGTTTGCTATATATAGAAACAACCTCATCAGAAGTTAAGGTTGTTAAAAGTTCAACCTTCTAAGTTGATGTGTGCATTACTCAAGTACTCGCCTTATAGTCACCATCTCAGTGAGAACCTCTGATGGCAAAGGCTTGCTCAAGTCAGGCTATGGACTTGGGTCATTTTACTTAATTTAGTACACACTGGATATCTTCAGCTTTTGGCTACTTTTCACAATTTAGCTGGTAATGAACATGTTTTTTTGGCAAAAACTAGTAAAACATCAATAAATACACCTGAATAATCAAAGTTCTTTTTAATTTTGCTTCATTTCCCATGTTTTTCCCTAAATATTCAGCTAGTTTTGGTTGCGGACTGTTACGGTTTTTTTCGTAACAGTCCGCACATATAGAATCTTAAGTGCATATGACAATGACCTGTTACTGTTACTAAGAGTCAAACTACTGAACTTGAGTTTACTGATCTCTAGCTACTAGACCATAGCTGTTCCCTTATGCAATATTATTTCCTTATGAGATGATAACTCCCACACACAAGTAATAGCCACCATTTTGTTTTGAATTTGCTAATAACCAGCTGCCAGTTCTTTGAGCAGCCTATTTATGTGGAACACTATTTTTTAAGTTTTGGCTATCCAAAGAAATTCGCTTTCTCAAACTTCATACAAGCATTCTGTTTCATTTACAGCTGCAGCGTGTATAAAAATTTCAAATATCAAGTAGTATGTTCAATCTAAACATTCAGTTGAGATTTTGTCACACGCCCAAAGAACCAGCCAACATTCACTGAGGTAACTTTATCCAGAGCTATATTTTTGCTGTATGATATGAGTTGTGTATAAATTAAATGTGTAAATAACTGAATTGCATATTAGGTTCATCCTTAGTTGTAGAAATCTTCCTCACTATTAGTTGATTCTGAGCCCAACGGCGAATCTAAAGTTCCAATTGCATCGAAACCGGATGGTGTGTTATCACACGACGCCCAATGAGATTGTGGCAAACACTGAGTGGAAAAAAGTGGTTCTTCACTACGTGGACATTTCGGCTCTGGGCTTTTCGCTTTCTGTTGATATTGGTCTGGTGTACATTTTGGTTCTGGGCTCTTTGCTTTCTGTTGATATTGGTGTGGCGTACATTTCGGCTCTGGGCTCTTAGCTTTTCGTTGATATTGGGGTGGAGGACATTTCGGCTCTGCGCTCTTCACTTTCTGTTGATATTGGTGTGGGGCACATTTTGGCAAGCGACATGGATCTTCATGGACTTTCATCTTTTTAGGCTGCGAGCACAGTAAAGGGTCGTAGCGGTCTTCTGTCTCTTCAGGTTCCGAACTGTCTAAAGACTTTGGTGGACTTGGTTCCCGATACAGTTCTGTAGTTTCGCAGACGTTGTATGGTGCTTTCCCTTCTAGAGTTTCTCCAAATGTCTTTAGTGTGTGCTAAAATAAATTTTTGACATAATTGAGTTCATTTCACAGTGAAGCATAAAATCATGGTCTGTGCTTACAAAACTGGGAACAACAGTTTAACCACTTCACTAAACAGTTACCCAAAAAGAAATTATCAGCCACACGAGTAGTTTCAGCAACAGCAGTAGGTATCTGGGTAATAGTTTTGATAGACATTATAAGGATGATCATACGTATAGTAAATCAACAGCTACTTTATACAAACCCAAATTCCATTAACTGCAATAGGCCAAAATGGATCCAGGCTGAGGAATTTTAGAGCTGCTATCAGAAAGTTTGCAGAATACTGGCAACCTAAGTCATTAGCCAAACTTAATGCAAAAACGTCTTTGGCGAGTTGTAGAGCCTAAAAATAAAAACATCCTAGACATAACCATATTGTGAATACTGTTTTTCTTAGAGCTAATATTCTAAAGCTTAATCAAAAAGTTGACAAAATCTAGTTTCTAAAATGTGCCTTTTTGGCCAAGAAAAAAAGATCCATGTATTAACCAGCATGAAAACATGTGAATGAAACATGGGAAAAACGTATCAGAAAAAAGAAGTTGTTTAGGTCATATAGTAGTTTACGATATTTGATTCCACACATATGCCGAAGAAAAAAATGAAAATTTAAATAGTAGTCAATATGAAAACTAAACATGAGGTAGAAAACAGAAAGTGCTGAATAGGAAGTTCAGTACTAATCAGGAAGTACTAATTGGTAAGTAATAAGTACTAACGCAAACCAGCCGATCCAACTCTAAGACGCTGTCAGGTATCAAGATGTATTTCTTTACAACGTCCAAAAACGTCTCTTCAGGATTCAAAGATCTGTTGAGCTGATCTATCATCACCTGTTTTAGCGCTTTGTAATCATCAGTATTGCTTATTCTAGTTCCTACAGAACAAACGTTCTAGTGAAAAAATATTCAATTTCTAAACATGTTATAGGATGTTTAAGCTTTCAAAATAGACAAGAAATTGGTCAAAGAGAAAAGCAGAACCACTATTTGGCAACCTTGGTTTAGGGGTTAAAACGCTTGCTTAGTAAACACGAAGTCATGGGTTTGAACCCGACAAAGGCCATTAGTGATGTCAGAAAAAGTATCTAGTCATAATTGCTCCTGTGCCTCATTTGAATAAGTTTTTAGCCCAATTTAGCAAAACACCCTCTCCATTATAAGTTTTCTCACTTTTCTCACAGGAATGGTGACTATAAACCTGCGTGAGTTATTCTATTTACGAGCCAAAAAGTCAAAATTGATTTACAAACTCAGCGGGCCCTTAAAAATTATTTAGTGAGAATTTTGAAATATAACTAATACTATTCAAATCTTCAAATTTAGTTAAATTGAAAAATAGGGTTTTTCTATGAACAAAAGTGATTGTTAGCAAGTGGTCGTTTGGATAATCATGTTTTGTCAATAAAAAACCAAGATTGTTTTACCGGTCATTATTTCATGAACTCGACCTCACAAAGGCTTCAAAACATAGGCAGTTGCATTAAAAAGCAGAAACATAACGCATAATAAGTGAATAATGCTGACTAATGTTTTACCGTGGGCTCGCAAGTTGAAACTCATCATGGATTTGGAACAATCTATATATCTGACGTATTCTGTAAACTGATCTTTGAGCTTTTTGGATAATCTACAGAACATGTTGAATTCTCATTTAATTTGCTAAAAAGCACTCTGCAATATATTACCATTGAAAACAATTTATCTGGAATTCAAGTACAATTAAATATCTCAAAAGCAAAATTAAACTGATCAGCAAGTAAAACCCTGTTTCTGATTGATGAACAGGCAAAAGTTTAAATAACCATAGACTGAGCATAAATACAGTTTTAGTTAGAAAGTTGATTTAAGTCTGAGTCAAAACTGGAAACCTGGTTGCTCAAAGTGTGTGAGAAATCAAAGCAATAAGATGGTATCGCACAAGAGTGAAACTGAAAAAACTATAGCTATTCGTGGTATTAGGAATAAAGCAAGCTTATACTAGGAAATACATTTTGGAGTTTTTGCTTACAAACTAATTTTTAGTATATTACAAATCCCTACCCAAAAAACATGTAAGATACTATGACACTTCCATGAGGAGTAGAAGCAGCCTTTATAGCTGCAGAGCGCGATTTAAGTTGGCTTGGTGTCCCAGCTTGACTTGATTGGCCAGCCTGATATGATGGTCCGGCTTGGTTTGCTGGCCCAGCTTGAGTTGATGGCCCGGCTTGGCATGATGGTCCAGCTTGGCATGGTGGCCCAACTTGAGTTGATGGTCCAGCTTGAGTTGATGGTTCGGCTTGGCTTGATGGTTCAGCTTGAAACGTTGGCCAGATTATCGTTTTAGTTTTAGACTTATTACCCAGTAAAGGGCTCATTTCAGTCCCTGGATGAATTGAAAGAAACAGTGGTTTTAGATTCTCAAAGTGTGTAGACAGAGGTTTTTCCTCTTCTGGGTGGGTTGGAAGAGAGCAATACAATTGGTGCAACCAGTTGGCGACCTTCTCACTCTTCTCTATAAACGGAATGGCCAGTTTTAGTGCTGCAGCTTCTATTACATTTAAGTTGCAAACAACTTGGAAGTTTGGTGGTAGACATTGAAAGCCACCCAGAACTGGAAGTGTTTTGAGAATCATGTCTTCAGATACTAGATCACACTTCCTGCAAGGATCTATCAGAGTGTCATAGTCTTTGAGCCAAGAGATCTGAAAGTAAATATCATTCCATTGTCGAACCCTAATTGCCGTTCACCAATTCACTATATGTTTAAGAATAAAATTTTTTACTGTTGAATGTATTGGTATTGTGCTAGTATACTACCATGTGGTTAAAGAGATCACTATGTCGAATTCTTCGTTTATCATTTAGAACCATTTCCGTTGCCTGCATATAGTGTATAGCAAGTCTGTAACAAGGCCTTTCCATAGCAAATACCTTCCCCACCAGATGACCACATACTAAGATCACCTGTTAAATGTAAAATCAAACACCTACTAGATAGTAATAAGATTCACAACCAATTGGAATATTCTATTGATAGAGCTTATAGAATATTTTTTATCATTACGTAATCTTAGCACGACATTCCACTCAGTTCTCTAAAACTCCTTCCTGCAGTCTTCAGCCATTTCTGGCTTCTCAACTCTTTAAAAGTACCAACACTACATTCTACTGAAGGCTGAAATAGCTCTGAAAATATTTGCCTGCACCGGTATTTGAACCACAGACCTACGGCTTGCAAACAGGTAAGCTAACCGTTACACCACAGTGGCTATTTGGTAAATTCAACACTATATTTCACTTTCACTCTTTTGGCCATTCTACTACTTCTTTAATCTTCTGGTAAATCCCGGCCTCTCAACTCCTTCGGAGTACTACTGCTACTACTACTAGTACTGCTCTTCACTAAAGGCTAAATTAGTTTATAAAATAATTGCCCCCACTAGGATTCAAACCCGACACCTCCAGCTTGCAAGCAAGTGTGCTAATCGTTGCACTACAGAGACTACTGGGTGATATCAACACTACAAAACTCACCATCATAGTTCTGTCACTGTTAGCCAAACACTCTCGCTGTGGACAGAATAAACCATGTAACATAGCTGCAAAGCACGCTGCACTGTGCTCAACCTTCTCAAGGTATGGAAAGACAAATCTCTCTAAATAGTCTAACGTTCGAGCCCATTGATCAGTCATCATAATTTTTCTCCCTAAAATCACAAAACAATTACAAGGTATTATTATTTACATAATGTGCTGTTGAGTTACTTAAATATTGCTAAGTTTAAACTCTGCATATAGCTTGTGTGATGGTTGCAAAACATGCAGCCATTTGCTAATGGCTCAGGTGAGCGAACAGTTTCTACAGTTGCTAAAATAGTGGTTGACACATCAATATAAATCAGCTAAATAGCTGGAAGTAAATTTTCACATGCCAGTGTGCTCCTACACTGTAGTAATAATATAATGTCATAATTTGTTTGATATTTTGTCAATATATATTACAGCATTGTATAAGCACATTTTATTATTGCATTATATGGTCATTATGCTGTATTATTAAATCAGTCAGATTATTTTAGTAATAAATGATTTTATTACAATTTATTGTTACATTACATTGCTACAACAAATTATCACATATTGTTACTATTGCAAGATATTATTACATTATACCACTGCAATAAATTATTATATCATATCGTCACATTGTATTATTACATTAGATTATTGCAATACATCAGTACCATATATTACTACAATATAATAATACAATATATTGCTACAATGCATTACTGCAATATATTATTACAATATATTGTTACAATGTAATACTAGATTATATTACTGCAATATATTATTACAATATAGTATTAGAATATAATATCATTACAGTCAACTTACTGTAGTCTTGAAACAAAACTCCCAGAAACCTGTCATCATGTTTGTGTCTCATGGTAACTAAGTATTTAAACTTTTTGAACTTTACTTTATCATCCGGCTTAATGCTACACAAACACATGTTAGGATATACTGAATATGACCTTGAGTCCAATGTCAACAGATTTTATAATACCAATACATATATAAATATTACAGTGGATGTCTTAAGGTTTATCAACAGGTTGTATAAGAATATTGACATATTACAGTGAATGTCTGGAGTCATATCATATTAGATATAAAAGAGATGCACAATCCTAATATATAAAATATTACAGTGGATGCATCAAACATAATATAGACATGTTACAGCGGATGTCTCAAGTTCTATCACCAGGTTATATAATAATGCTAGTATATAAAAATATTAAAATGGATGCTTCAAGTAATATTATCTTAGACATCAAAGAGTTACAGATTACTAATATATAGGAATATTACAGTGAATGCCTTGAGGCACATCATCTTGGGCATCAACTAATTGCACAATGCTAGAACATAAGCATAAGATTATTACAGTAGAGGTCTTAAAGCATATAATTTTAGACACCAACCATTGACACAATACTAATATAAAAAATATTACAGTAGAAAGCTCCAGAATATCAACTAATGACACAATACTAATATATAAAATATTACAGTGGATGCCTTGAGGCACAACATATTAGATGTCAACAAGCTACATAAATATAGGAGGATTAATTTATACCAAGAGATAACATAACTCCTGAGGAGATCCATGGGTCGAAGAAGGGAACACAAAGCATCCCTACTTGTGACTCTTACATCAGCAAACAGGGAGTGTGCGACAGGGATGGGACGCCCCATAAAAATGTTAGGTAGAGGACCTGCCTCGGCCATTATGAGCTGCTTTTACTTATTTTGTTAAAAAATTTCAAGTAAAACCATTTTCCAACAATTTGAAATATTTGATAAACATTGTAAATATTTTATTCAAAAATACTATAAGTTGATTCATGGAATGAGAACGTGCTGTAAGATTTAGGTTAGGTAGGAGCATCATTAAGTTACTACACATCTGCTACTTTAAATGGAAATAAAATAATTTCTAAATAACAGACAACTGAATATATAGAAAATCATTTCCATGAATTTTTAAACTCGAAGAAAAATATCGTTAACATAATTATAATACACCAACAAGAAACTGTTTTATGTATGTTTCACTTTAAGATTTTATTTGTAGTGTTCAAAATCATAAAATATAAAATTACAAGTTTATGACATGACAGAAATTTAATATGTTAAAGCGATGGATAACAGAGAATTGCATTTTTAAAATACATTTTCACAACTTATGCACAACAAATATTTTTTAGATGACGTATAAGAACATCTTGGGGAAATAAATTGTTTTATTTGAAATGAATTGGACAAACATCAGATGAATAAACAAATTATATATGGAAATGAAAAGGTGCCAAAACATCACAAAAAGTACAGGCAGTTTTCATAATGGTGAAATGTTCAAAAAATGGCATCTCTTGGAGTAACAGTGCTCAGGTAAATACAGGTAAACTAGCGCTAGTGTTAATGTCAAATATTTACAAAGTCAGTTGCATAAGTGTTTATTCGAGTTTTTTACCAACAGGTCAACATCTCTCATCTACAAAATTCTAGTAATTAGTGATTATTTTTTAAAAAAAGTATAACTGCAAACTATAATACACTTTCTATAAAAATTGTCTATTGAGTATGCTACCAGACGATTTGCACACTTCTGGTATACTCAAACTTGATTGGCTGTCAACTAGTCAATACAATCATTAGTTTAATAAGTCTTCTCATGTTATTTATAAGCTTGTATGACTCATGCCTAAAAGCCAATAGAATGGCTAATGATTTGCAGATGATCATGTGACCGTGTCTGGAAAAGCAGCCATGTGGAGCACATGTATAGGTACAATATACTTCTACAAATAAATATACAGGAGAGTTGGTAGATCTAAGAAGGAATGTTTTTTTTTAGCTCTTTTTTTCATTATATTAAGATGCAACTTTTCATAATAAAAATTTCATGCTGGTGCTTGACAGCATTAGGAAATATAATTTAAACTTTTGTAGTTAATTATTTACTTTTGTGATTACAGAAAATCAAAAGGATGAAACTATTATTAGAGTGTGATGAGATAAAAAAGAGCAAATCTTTAAAGATTCAAAGATTATGACCTACACAATGTATATCATAGTTACATTCAAAATGGTTTCTAAACCTACCTCCTACCTCCGAGACTTCTTTCTAGATTTACGAGATCTGCTTGACTTTGATGAGGAACGACTTGTCAAACTACGTACATCTAAAAAGTTAAAAAATTAAACAAACTTTTTGTACCAAGGTTAAAGTTGATGAAACGCAAACAAATCAAAATCTCCTAAATATAATTGGCGATAAAGTTTTGTATAAGCGTTTGTTATTCTCTCTAGTTTGTTAAAAAAGTAGTGTAAGGCAGGATTCATTGATTGAGAAAAATCTTTATACAGGATAATGAAGCAGGGATGAGAGCTTTAAAGTTTATATAAAGTGGCTGCTGAGCTCTTATTGTCGATCATTTAAAGATCATTCGTCAGAAATGACTCACATATACTATAATTTTATTGGATGACTCATTTTAAACCTGAAACCCCATTGAGTGTGTATAAAAACTAGCGATTCTTTATAGTATACACATGAGTCTTAAGTCATAGATCATAGGTCAGAGGTCATAAGCCAAAGGTTATAAATTATAGGTCATAAGTCATAAAAAATAGGTCATAGGGCGTGAATCATAAGTCATAGGTGATAAGTCAGAGGTCATAGGTCAAAGGTCATAGGTCATAAGTGATAAGTCAGAGGTCATAAGTCAAAGGTTATAAATTATAGGTCATAAGTCATAAGGAATAGGTCATAGGGCGTAAATCATAAGTTATAAGTCAAAAGCCATAAGTTATAAATCATAAATCATAAGTGTTATTGCATCAGGTGTTGCCGCAAGTACTTGTACAAAAATCTGAAACTTTTCACCAAAATTCAGCTAATCTGTTGGAAAAAATGACTAGAAGCTACAGGAAAACTTGTGTTCTAAGATCAAACACAATAAGGTTTATTTCCGGAAGGTTCGTAGCACCCTCAACATAGCAAAGGGTGGTTACCTGGTCTGATTCCATAGGATCTGATACTTCCTGGATGAGGTCTGTATAAAAGTCTCCGACTTCGACCGCCTGCATCAAAATAATGGTAAATTATGATGCCCTGTTGACCAAATACAATTGTCCAAACAATTACAAGCTTAAGCAATTGCTTCAACTGCCAATTTTATACACTGATCAAAAAAAAATACTGATTTGAACTTGATGTAGTGAGTGAGGTCATAGTCTAAAGTGTTGGCGTAGTGAACACAAAGTCATGTGTTCAAATCTCAGTAAAGGTCATTGGTGATGTTTGGAAAAACATTCAGTCATAACCACACCAGTGACACATATGAATAAGTACCTAGCCCGCTTTAAAAAACCCTTTTTGTTAGAGGGTTCTCACAGAGATGTAGCTGCTATAAGCTTCTGTGAGGAAACACGAAGAAAGTTAATCGTGGACAGGCCATGCTACACAGAAGTTTTATGAAACGAAAGACTTACTGTTGGATCTATGTATAATGAAAGCAATTACTCCGAAGGTTAAGAGACACGCCCCACCAATTGCTGCGTATAAATATGAATCTTTTTTTAACGAGAATCCCAAGAATGTCGCCACTTTCTCAAAAATGTTTGGGCCAACCACTGGATCAGTCGTGTTGGAATTATCCGTCCTGTTTCCAAATATTTCTGTCGTTTCAGAATAAAAAGGACTGGATTGAGTAGGCTTTACAATTTTATCTTTCGTTGATGTTTTGGCTTTGGTAGAAGGAGAAGTCGGTTTTGTTGTACGTTTGGTAGTTGTACGCTTTGTAGTCGTAGGTTTTGGTGTAGTCGTAGTGGTAGTTGTGGTTGTTGTGGTTGTTGTAGTAGTACGCTTTGTGGTTGTAGTTGTTGTAGTTGTAGGTGTTGTGGTTGTGGTTGTTGTGGTTGTGGGTGTTGTGGTTGGGGTGGTTGTTGGAGTTGTTGTAATTGGGGGTGGCTCTAAAAGTCAGACAAATATGTAGATACTAGTTTTCATTAACTTGTGATTTATAAATTAATAGTGCTGCTATTAAATACAAGATTATTAAAACCTGAAAAAATTTTTTGTAAAATTCCATCAGCATTGTAAAAAGTAAAAATAGCGAAAGTTTTTTTGTAAGCACGTGTGCAAAATTGCAATGAGCTGTTCAAGCAAAAGAATCAATAGACTTGTAAAGTAGTAGCAGTGCAATCAGCATCTATTAGTATATTACTGGCATACAAAGAAGCCAAATACAATTAAAATTAGTCGATGCTAGAGAAGCAATCCTACTTCATTGAGCTCCTCAAGCAAACTAAATGAGGTTGAAGCCATTGCATAAAATATGTACATTATTTAAATATAAATGATATTCTATTTTCTGCAATGTAATAATTTAGCTTTGTTATAAAGCATTATTTCAAATCTGTTCTCTCAAAACTGTTGAACTAATAATACATGTCTTTGGTAGTTTGTGTTATTTGTTAATGAGACATGCCACGGGGAACTCTTATATTGCTTTTTATAAATTAGTGTGCAACAAAAGTAATTGGTGTGATAACAAAATAAAACAAAGCACACACGACCACGCACAACACACACGAACACACGTGCGGACAAAATAAGAAAACCTACTTGTGTACTTCATCTGGAGAATGTGATAACTTGTGAAGATATAGAGAGCTAGCTCATAATTAGGATCCGTGTATACACCCAGCGGGTAGTCAAGGAAACAGTTATCCACTCTTCCATTTTTTGTAAAGATGTAATTCTCCTCTTGCGGTATGCAAATTGACGTGACATACTTGTTTGGAAGGTCCAAAACTCTGAGGACCAGATTCGAATGATCCGCAACGATAAGTAAATCATTTGATATCAAAGCGATGTGCTTGAGATCAGAAGTCCTTCCAGAACTGAAGTCTCCATCGGTGTATCCACCGTGCCAGGTGTTGATGAGCCAAGTATAATTCAATGTCTTCATATCTGTTTTACTGATTCTGTTTTTATAGGATATGTAGATGTATGATCCAGTGAAATCAAATTTTATCCCTCCTACGCTGTGGCCAGCTTCATAAAATGTAACTATCTTCCAATATTCATTCTTGTTTTTTTGGATTGCAATGATAAGCTTTTTTATCATGCGGCTATCAACATCATACATGTAGAACTCTTGACAACTCCGCTCTTGGCAATTAGCGTACCTTTTTTCGAGGAATCGAATTATTCCCACCCTGGCACCAAGAATACTACCATCAACGTTTCCTTTACCCCTACAAAACGTCATGAGCTTTTTTGACTTCTTTTCCTTACGATCAAATATTCGCAGACAATAGTTCCAGCTATCAGCCAGCCAGATATGATCAGGATTGTCAGGAGACTGGGTAATTCCTATTGGCTGGTTGTATTTTGATTTTGCGCCAACCTCGTAGCCACATTCACCTTCGACTCCTGAGATATGCTCAATTTTATTCGGCATCATTGGGTTGAAAGTGTAGAGTGCACATGTAGTGGTGACCAGATAATTGCCTGGGATATGTGGATCTCTTGTGATGGAAGTGAATAATAAAGACTTGGAGTGTTTTCTTTGGTAATAAATAAGATCCATATACAGAAAGTTTACTCTATAATTACAGTAAAACATTTTATGATTAGTAATACAAAATACTTACAGAGTTCTTAGCTTAGCAAACCAGTTGAAGTTCCTTTTGTGCATCATAAAAATGTGGAACTAGAGCATAACTATGTATTTGTTGATATGTAGCTGATTTAAATGTTATGCAGTATATAGTACCCAATATTAATAGAGAGCAGCCGTGATCTAGGGGTTAGAGCATTTGCCTAGTAAACACGAAGGTCATGGGTTTGAGCCCCGTCAAAGACCATTGGTGATTCTAAGAACAGCATACAGTCATAATTGCTTCGGTTCCAGGTATGAAAAAGCTCTTAGACTGATTTCAACAAAAACACTTTTCATCAGAGGCTTCTCACAGAGATGGTTACTATAAACTTGCGAAAGTTTTATATCAACCTAATACACTCTTATATGTTTAGGATTAATAGAACTTTTTTATCAAGAAGTTCTTTTGGGGCCTATAAGTTTGCATTGGGTTTTAATGTTTAAGAAAGATAGCACAATGCTTGTGAATGTGCTGTTAGAAGGATGTATTAAAATCACAGTTGTAATTCACGACTGATAATTGTTCTCATCTGTATTTTACTCAATCGCGTCTCCATTCCTACAAAAGCTCCTAATGGAAATGTTGTTTAAAGTTGACTATAGAAGTATTTTCCCTATTTAGACATTAAGGCAAATATGACCAATTAAATGCCCTTTCATTACCGATAGCCGATGACCTTGTGTTTGCTATGTTATTAAATCAACCTATAGGCCATGACTGCTCCCTTTGATCTATATTTTTACTATATATATCAAACTAGTTATTACTAAAATCTTCAAGTCACTCATTATAAAAGAAAAATAAAATTAATAAAGTTTTAAATTTAATTGCAACACCTGCGGCATAAACAAAATTCTACAGTTTACAACTGTTTGTTATACTCTCTCAGTTATTCAGGATCGTAAGACGAGTAGAAAAAGTGGCTTACCCTTGCACCTTCTTTTTATAAATTGGTTTATCTTCTCCTTTAATAGAGCTGATAAAGATCTACAGTAAATACATGTTAATAAAAGATAACAATACCAATAATAGTGAATAATTTCTCACACTATATGCATCTCTGATGTCTTTTATATTTTCAAGTAAATTTGCTTTTTTCTCATTAAACATTGCAATAAGTTCACAGCAAGCAAATAAATAATATAGTATCTAGCAAACTAAGAATATAACATGAAATGATAATTCAATTATAGTACTTTAATAAAGATAAAATACATGACTTTTATTGGGCTTATTACCAAACTGTGATTTAATATCAACTAAATGTTGTTTGGCAATACACTGCACCAAAAAGTTTTGCCTCTTATTCTTTGGTTAGAAAAAAAAGTGAGTTATGTCTATATTATATTAATTGATCACTTATTAAATTATTATTTGTATCATAAATGTGTTAATTAAGGAATATAATATATTACTGCTACTACTACTACAACTGCTACTATAACTACTACTGCTACTACTACTGCTGCTACTACTGCTACTATACTACTAGTACTACTACTACTGCTACTACCACTGCTACTATAACTACTACTGCTACTACTACTGCTGCTACTACTGCTACTACTGCCACTACTGATACTGCTGCTACTGCTACTGCTATAGCTGATATTACTTACACAGATGTATGTTAGCATTTGCAAGAGAAAAACATTAATTTCTATGCAAACGTATTCGGTCATTTTCATGACAATTATTTTTCTATTTTACTAAAGCTCTTTATGTTTTTACAAATTAAAAAATCTAAATTTTTTAAGCAACTATTTTAAATAGCTTTTAGCCTAAAACTTAAAATTCTGCATAAATTTAATTTTTTAAATTCCATTTGTTCATTGGTGTTCTAAAATTCAATTATTGAAAATAATTATCAGTGCATGACAATTTTATAGACTTCAAAATTATAGCATTTGTAATAAAACTTAGCAAAGCTATTATTGTTTGTTTTGAACTTCAGGTAACACTTGAATTTACTAAAAATTAATTAGGTAGGATAAAACATAGAAAATCAAGCAAAATTAGAAAACATGTTGCTAATTTTCATGTATGTAGTGATAAGTTTACCCAGCAGCCTCCGTGGTGTAATGGTAGCACACTTGCTTGCAAGCCAGAGGACTCGGGTTTGATTCCCAGTGGGGGCAAAACTATTTTACAATGTACATCAAGTACAACTGAGTAGCCAGGCTACTTTTTACATGTACTACAGTTTTATTGCTATAAAATCATTGCTAACTAAAAGTTAAGATTAAAAAATAACATTTTCTCAATCTTCCTTTATTTTTTGCAATGTGTGTAAATACTGAAATAAAAACTATAGTCTAAAGCTGGCTATCTTTGAGTCTAAAGGTTTGGTAGCTTTATAGGTCACAAAATATTATTGACCTTATTTCTTACAATTAAAGTACATCTAACTAGTAATTCTGAAAGTAACTAGTAACTAAACAAGCAGTTAAAATAATAAATTAAAGTAAAACAAACTAGCAACTTTGTGAGTGAATGGCAACTGATTACCGCTAACTACTAAATAATAGCTACCAATTAAGCCTAGGGCCACACTGTGCGTATTTTCGCATGCGGAAATTGAAACCACAAGTAGCAAAGGTGTCCACTGTAGCGTCATTGATGTGTGATAAACAAAGCTTTCATTTTTAAATCGCACTCGCTTTCAATAAAACGCAATTTACTGGAATTTAGCACTAAAATAAAGAAATTGGGCTGGCTGAATAACTACCAGCCAAGTAGGTGACGACGACAGAGACGATTCGCACTTGCGTTGAGAATGCTGAGCGACAAGTGCGAATGTTTTCTCAACGCGTACAGTGGACACCTTTGCTACTCGTGATTTCAATTTTCGCATGCGAAAATATGCACAGTGTGGCCCTAGGCTAATAACTAGTAACTATAAGAACTTGTGACTAATCACTATATATGTAAGCAGTTATAGCAAATATATTCATAAAATTATGTGTGTAGAAAGTATTTACTTAAGCATTGCAGTTTTCTTGTAAATCATAAACAGCATTTTATTTTCAATGTCTTAATTCTATTCAATAAAAAGGCATTGGGGCCAAATGAATGCAAACCAATTCTAAACACTGAATAGAATTCAAAAATACATACAATTTTTGATATTCCTTACTTTATTGATGATACTTATAACATATACATAAAAAGTCTTTTTATGTGAAAAAAAAATTCTTTTACACCAAAAAAATACACTATAAGCAAGCATATTTGTGGGTTAACAGGCATCACAATACAAAAAGCAACAGCAAACAATTGGCTTTTATAAAGAGCTTTGCTAGGAAAGAAACCAGTTTACATTGCAGAATGAACGAGTATAATTTTCAAGAACATGACTAAAAAGTCCAGTTAGAGTATGTAAAGTTGAGCATTTCTCTATTCTCTCCAAGTTCTCTTCGATTGACTCCAAACCAACGTGAAACTCTGTCTAAAACCTTTTCATCCAATTCTCTCGTGTCCTTTCTTGGCACCGGTGTGGCACCGTGTGTTTTCTCAAGTGCTTTCACGAGTTGCTCCAAATCAAGAATGTCTTCACCACAAAACTTGCCCAAATCACAATGACTAATGTCGTGAAGCTCTTTCTCTATCTCATCATGATCTTCTTCTAGGCAGCGCTTGTCATAGTACTTCCTCTTTTTGAAGATCTTAGATGGCTTTCTCGTGGCTGCAATTTTTTCAGCTATCGTTTGTTTCACTTTTGGTGGTGATTGCGCTAATTCTCTTTGCACGGGTTTTGATGACTGAACTGGTTTTGGCAGACGCTCTGGAGAATAGTGAGGCGATGGAGGACGACTTCTTGAACCTCTACATAAAGCTCGCTTTGAACAAGCATCTGATGTAGGCACCCTTACAGGCCTAGAAGGAGATGTGGATTGCTGTGGTGAGCAATAAGTGAGAGCACGCTCTTCAGGCAAAGTAACTTGTCTAGTTCCAGGTTTACAATGAACAGGGCTCAGCGCAGAAGATGGTTGCCTGTTTGTTTTACTACAATCCTCCACTGAGGGTTTGCCCACTGGCAAATTACACTGCCTTGGATTACTGTACGGGTCCAATCCAGCTTTCATTGCTCTCTAAAAATTTAACGACAAAAGTTGATGAGAAAACACAATAACTAGGACATGAGCTATCAACACTTTTTCAAGTATTTCAACATTCATCATGCAACAAAAATTATATTTTAAAAAAAATTGACACTAGAAATTCGAATTTTTGCACATGTGCTAAATAATCAACATTTTATTTAAATTTTGCACATTTGCAAGAGCAAAATTTAAAGTTAAAAACTATCATTGTGCAAAATTGATGCAAATTTACTATTCCTTTATATTGACAAAATTAAGCAGCTACACTGTAACACTGTAACATAAAATAATAGCCAACTGTTTAAAAACATGTTTTAACTTTTTTTGTTTGAAGTTTTGTAAACTAAAGAATATTTACCCAAATCCAATTGAGGAAACCATTGCCATAGGAAGATTGAATAGTCTTAGTGCATGCTTCTTCTAATGCGATAGCTTGATGAACGTTCCCTAAAGACATCGCCTCGTAGATCAGATCACTGGTGAAGACTATACACTGAACAAACAGAACACAACATTGTGCTGAAGTCATATTTGCATTGTATAATAAGCTATAACCTTAACCATATTATTTGTTATGACAATCATAACTTAATTACCAATCTAGAAAAGATGAACTACTTTATAATTCAAGAAGATATCCACTTTAAATGAGTTCTTATTAGTTATGATGATCACAAAAAGACTAATTTTACTTGCACAGCTGCATGAAGCAATTTCTGGCAAATTATTTACGCACAAATTTTATCATTTTGATTATATTAAAATAGTATTTATATTTGCATTATTTGGTATTTACATGCATTTTGTTTTTCTAAAATTCTCATGGCTTTAAAATCTTATAGTATTATTGGTGGTTAAACTTTAAATAAAACTAAAGTAAGAAATTTAAAAAGCAGAAAATGCAAAACATTAATCTAACATAATAATGCCACTATTATAACACAAATAAGGTAAATTGGAATAAATGACTCTAAGTTAAGCTAATGACTAAATGGGACTACAAGATAGGTGGCTATAAGGTAATAAAGTATAAGGTATGTAACTATGAGATAAGTACATGTATAACTAAAAGGTAAGCTATGATAAAGTAAGTAAATAGAAGACAAACTAATAGCTATTATATAGATAAATAGCTAGAAACTAAGTGACAATAACGTGTATAACTCTAAAGTAAGTAAGTATAAAGTAAGTTACTACAAGATAAATGGCTATAAGGTCAGTAAAATTTACAGTAAGTGACTAACCGCCATAATAAGATCGACATAATAGTCTCGTCCTAGCTCTGCTAAGATTATTTCAAGGAAGGTGGTCAATTCTCTCTCCTTGTCTTCTGATGCCTTCAGTCTCTTTGATAACCTGCTCACGAGCTGACAATACTTCCTATTCCTCTGAACTCTCTCTCCTAATCAGAACATCAATGGATTGATCAAGCATTTGATAGATAGATTGATTGATTGGTTTATTACATATCACATGCATGAAAACACGGTGTGAAATTCAGTGTAAATACTAGCTATGATAGGTAGGCTTGAGCAAAGTTGAAAAAAAGTCAAAAATCTGTTGGATTATATAAAAGAAAATATCATTTAAAGTATGTGTTGTAAAAAGCTATCTCTGCCCTATGCTCCTTCATATTATTGTAATGCTGCTCCTGTGATGTGCCCCATCTGAAAAATTCCTTAGCCCGATTTAACAAAACAAACTTTTCCATCAGGGGTTTTCTCAGGAGGGGTGGCAACTATAAACTTCCTTGAGTGAGTTTTACTGCAACGCTGCTATATACAGGTATTTTTCTGGATACTCAAACATTTTAAAATAATGTTTGTTAATTTTGCTTTTTAACATCACATGTAACAAACTATCTAAAGTTTAAACTCTAAATTTACTTCAGCATACTGAGAGAATAGTAAAACATTTAAAAACTTACCAATATTCTTCATGGCTATGCCAAGTGGATCTTTACTGAAAAATTGATTTGATAAATCAACTCCAGTTCTCAAAGGCTCAACTCTACAAAACAAACAGCAGAGTAATTGTGTTTTCCCAGCTGAAAGCCAGTGAACACTCATATATTTGTGACTTTTGTTGAAAAATGTTTTCAGAATACAGATAATTATTAAACTAATAATTTATTAATTTTAATTATTAATTATTATTGATATTGTGTTGATTGAATTTAAAAAATTTATATTGATAAAAAGCAAAACTAAGTTTTATTAAGTTTTTTGTCAGCTGTTGAGCAGACTAACATAAATTTATCAAAACCACAGACTAAACATCTAAAAGTGAAGATACTACTTATCAACAGGAAATAGTACAGTCTAAATATTACCTGGCCATCATATAGGAATGAACAGCTACTTGAGTTTCCGTTAACTTCTTAGATGGCTGAAAAGTCGTTGGACATGAATCTTCAAACACCGAGTCACTTCCTGACTCAATCTCGGAGTCTTCAGATTGTGAGTCAGTCACAGAAGAGTGATCTTCTAGTGTCACTTCTGTACCTTCCGTCACAGAGAACAAAGATTCCTCGTCACCAAAAACAGATTCGGCTGTCATCATATCTTCAGCGGACTTGGTATTATCAGAAGGAGGCATCGACAATGTACTTCCAACATATGAGCTATTGGGTGGTGCCATAAGCGCATTGTAGACATAAGGGCTGGCAGACAAGCCAACCCCACCGGGAATGTAAGAACTAAAATGTGAATCTGCCGTCGATGCCTGTTGGATGTATGGATCAAGAACCAGCTTTGAACACTGTGGTTTTTGTGACAAAGAATGGTGAGTAGGAAGTGTGTTGGAGTATGTTGGTAATCTATTAGGTAGTGGTGCTACTTTGAAAAGTGAACCATCTTTGTTTGAAGTAGAAGCAACTGAAGATGTGGGGTATAAACGAGAGCCTAAATCTACTGAAGAAGGTATTTCAATTTGCCGACCTGGTCTAGCACCACGTGGCCTGAACCCAGGATCTAACCTCTGCTTTATAGCAATTGTTTTGACTAGAGAAACTTGCAGCAAAGGTTTACTGGAGGAAGTGCATATTAGCTCATTGTTGCTTATGATATCGCACTTTCTGTTTTTCATAATAAGAGCGTCGTATTGAACCAACCAGTTATCCTACAACAACAAAAATAGCCAATCTCGCTACCCAAACAGGACAAAGCGGAGGGAGATAGGTAAAAATAGGCGAGAATAAAATTAGCCAATGACTTTTGTACAGAAGCAATGATCCTTAGTCTAATATAACTAGCAGATAATATGTAGTTAACTCCTACAAAAGTAACAATAAAAATAGGCAATGATGGAACAGAAAAGGGTTTCATCCCAGATAGACGTTAGGTTAAATTTCCCACTTAGACACTTCCCAGTTAGATGCTGTTTCTTTTTTTGATACCATTACATACAATAATATACCTATAATGTATACTCATATGACTGTTGCATTGATTGCTAAATAGCTATAACTAAAAGCTATAATAGCTAATAGAAACTATCTGGGATAATATTTCAATTTTCACAGATATGTGTATGGGACAGAAAAGCGCTAATACATTAATAATAAATATTATCTTTTCAAACAGTGAGAAGTATAGAAAATGCAAAATTAATAAATTATTGCAGATCAAAGGAATTAATTGATGTGCTAAAAAACAAGCAACTGATCTAAATTTATTTAAATATACGTATATTTCAATAATATTCAAATAAATTGCAAATATAATATATGTTGTAATACCAGAACTATTTTAGGTATTACTAGTTAGTTCTCAGTTATTTAAGTGTCGGACTATAAAGTTCTGCAGAGATTCTTACAAAACTCACAATTTTAGAAAGAACATAAAGTTTGTCTTCTTCAAGAAGTTCAATCAGCCACTTGACAAACTGGCAAGCTGATTCAGAATCTTCAGTATCGCTGAGGCAAGATGAGAAGATGTCTGTTGTAGTGCTAATCATCTAAACAAAATAGTTGTTATAATTACAGCTCTAGATTTTATTGAAGCAAAAGAAATTATACTCTGGCGAGAATTTCAACCGACGCCTCAAACCAAAATTTAATAATAAGCTTAAAAGCTCAGGCTAATAAAAATCTCCATTCTGCACATCAATGACTATTTTAAGCATGCTAACAGCTTTGATGAAGTTTGAATATGCTTGTTTGAAGCCTGAAATGAATCTAATTGAAACACATAGTGTGACGGCAACTACTTGTCAATACTAGCCACTAAGCTCTGTTAAAATGTGACATGCACAAGGCAAGTACTTTGTATCAAACCTTTCAGCACATTTCAATGACTGTTAGTAACAAAAGCATTTGAGACTTACTAGCAGCAAAAGCAAACTTTCTCTCTAGAATAGTTACTCAACCCTTTAAGCCTCCCACATTTTTTAAAATAGCTTTTAATAAAGCTTTAAGCTATCATGCTTTAAGCAAGGAGTGTCCAAAATTTTCAGGGCAAGAGCCACTGAAGTGGGATTTTTCTTAGCAAGAGCCACATTGTAAAATTTAGCTTGAGCTGGGTGCCACAGCATCAGTAATTTTCAAATTAAATTTTCCTAAATTACATAATGGAGAGACGATAATTAATGCAGGTTGCATGTTATGCAACATGTGTATAAACAAGACATTTAAAAGGTAGTGTTTTCCCTCTAATTTATAAATGTGTGTAAAAAAATTATATTTTTCCTGCTTTTGTGTACTGCCACATAAATGTAGGCTGGGGACGCCTGTTGAACAGCTCTGCAATTTAAGTTTTCTAACAGACCTTGAACTTTCATCTAATGACCTCAATAATATACAATTTCACTTTTTATTTGCTTTTGAATTCAGCTTCATTATCTTATAATCATCACACTAACCATCATAATTCTGTCATCTGAGACTGTGTTTATTCCGTTTGGGTAAAAGAACATTCTCATTATCAGTTTATACACTTCCTCAGACTCCTTCCCAGCTGCAACCTCTTTAAAGAACTGGTCCAGTATCGTTCCAGCTATATATTGATACTTCTCTTCAGATCTTAGTCTTTCACCTTTTCAAAAATATATAGACAGAAAGCCAATCAGGGCTGGTTATAGTAATCAAAAATTTTTTTTCAAAAAAAACATTCTTTTCAGCTTTGTTATGATTAAAACTATTTGATGGGATATTTTTTAATAAATAAAAAAGCATTTAAAAGACCATATTATGTAGAAATTGTATTTAAAGCTAAATAAAAAAACATGATATTTTTTTGTCTGTAGCCAAAAAGTTGTTGACACAAAATTAAATAACAATCTACAGGAAGTAGCGAATGCAATTTTCATTATTGTGTATTTAATTACCATAATCAGTCAAGCATACACCATGAGGCGTCTTCCAAAGACGCTGGTGGTGCGGCAAACATCTGGCAATTTCATTTCTTAGTTTGCTACTAATTATGAGCGAAGCACTGTAAATAAAAATGCAATAAAAGAAGTTTCAGTTTGAAATAGCGATTTGATTTTAAGATTCAAAAGAGGAAATTCAGTTTTCAAGCTATCTAATTAAAATGATGGCAAAACTGTTTAAGATAACAAAACGTTGAGTATGACTTACTAGCTAAGACAGTTTTTTTATGCAAGACGCTGCTTAAGAAAATAATTATGATACATATATACAGAAAAAAAGATACTTTAGCATGTTACCCAAGTGAAATCATTCGATTTATTTGTAGACTTTTCATCAAAATTAAAATGGTTTGACCTAAACTTGAAAAAACTACAGTATGTTGATAAATTGAAACAACTTTCTAATATGAAGAGCAACATTCTGAGTCCTTAATCTTTTTAAATAAGATGTTTTTTAAAAAAAAATGAATAAAGCAGTACACTTTTTTTTTATCAAACTAGGTATGTAAGAGTATTTCGTTTTTGAAGAACTCCAAAAATGCTTTGACATTTACAAACCTTTGGTGCTAAATTTTGAAAGTGTGCACGGAGCAATGATGTTGAACAAAATACTTTTATAAAAGGATATTAGCTGGTTAATGCGGATACATTTAGTAAAAGCAAGACATGACAAAAATGAGGCGGGCAGACATACTTACTGGTCTCTAACATAAGAGATTACTATATCACTGATTGTAGCGGGTCCAGAATAAGGTGTAAAACCAACTTCCTTTAGTCGAATGTCATTAATGATGGAGAGAGAAATGTTATAAGTTGGGATTGGATTCTGCCCCGCCATTTTGAGACCAGCTCCTACTCAAAACCTGCAAATATTTTCTTGCCTAATTCTTTTATTAGAGGAATTGAAACCATCTACTTAAAAATTAAGCAGAGCATTGCAAGCATAATTTGATATCTCAACAGTTGTCATGGCAACTGTAATACTGTTGCAAAAAAGCAGAGGAATCTTCAGTATGTCAAGTATTCTGCAAAATGCTGAATATGTGAATTGAACTAAAAATTGTAAAATCTGAAACTTTTCCAGACTCTTTTAGTCAACATAAGTAATAACGTAAATTGGGTTAATAAAATGCGTTTATTTCAAAACTTTGAAGTAAGGGTATTACACAATGCTTTAAAAAGGTATGTTAGTGTTCTTAATATTAATAATTTGAAATTCTACGTGACAGAGGGTGAATAAAATTAAAGCATAAAAAAGTCCATGGCTAATACTAAAACTCAGTAACCAGTATAAACATATGATCTGAATTGGCAGTACTTATTTATGCAGAGAATTTTAGCATCTGGGTCACAAATAAAAAATTAAAAAAAATAAAAAGGTGAGTCAAATGTTTTGTGCCATGGATTTTAAATACGCTTGAAAAATGTACCCTCTAATTTTTTATAAACTTCTTCATTTACATTTGCTTGTATTTCAGAAACGTCTAAGTTAGACAGTTCCCCCTGTTCTGATTGTAATCTGTTTGGATCTGTGCTGTTACTTTTAATGTCTGCACGAGAGGAAGTAGCTCTACTTGAGCGGGAAAGCATTTCTCTTGAATGAGCCTCATCTGCTTTTGACTTTATAACTGCAACTTTATTTTCATTCTCATCAGGCCTGAAAGCCTCAGGTCTGTTTGCCCTTGATGCCTGTTTTTGTATAGAAAATTGATAGTCAGAGCCTGTGGTAGAAACCTGCCTACTCTGTGAACTAATGGATTCTTGTTGACCCATTGATGTTCCAGATGTAGCTGTCTTATCATCAATATGAAGCCTTTGAACTGAGCTGGTTTCTGCTACCTCAGATTCATGCTCATAAGCAAAGGCAGTGCCGGCAGTTGCAATCTGCCAAAGGTATGGAAATTGGTTCAACTCAACTCGCCGCTCACTTTGTTGACTGGGTGTACTGGGGGGAGATGCTGGATAACTTCGCTTTCTGAAACTTGAAAGAGAAGGCAACTCATTGCTGTGTTTTTTATCATAGTCATAAGTATACACTTTACTAGCTGAATCATCAACTCGAACTGAAAAAACTTGCTTTCGCCTTGAGCTACGTGATTTTTCTCCAGGCTCTTCAGAATCAGAAATAGAAGCTGCAATATTTTGGCTTAAATCTTTAGATTTTTCAGAGAGGCTATTTGAACAACCTATTTCTTTGTCATTGCTTCGTTTTATAAAGCTGGAAATGGTAGGTAGCTTGTTGCTTTGTCTTTCATCCAAATCAGGAGTAGAAACTTTACTAACTGAATCATCAGTTGGTACTGAAGAAACTTGCTTTCTCCTTGAGCTATTTTGACTATCCAATTTCTTTTCAGGGTTTTGAGAATTAGGAATCGAAACTGCAACGCTTTGGCTGAAAGCTTCAGCCGCTTTATGAAATATGATTGACCTATCTAATTCAATATCATTTTCTCGAGGCAAAAAAAATGGATCCGGTTTGTTCTGATCGTCTGTCTCATTGCTGGCCAAAGTCTCCAAAGAGCTGGAAACTGATGAGTTTTTGCTATGTTTTGCTGAATCAAGAAGAGACAAAACTGGACTAGATTCTACTGGTGAAACCACTGCCGTTTCGCTGTTGTCACTCGACAATTGAGCCTCCACCATTTCGGCTCGACGTAAAAGCTCTCTTAAAGATTCCTGTTGATTAGAATCTCTGAGCCGATTCACAAGAGCAACAAATCTGTTATGATCTCCCTCTGGGTTTGTTCTCCTTTCTGCTTGACTTCCGTCTCTGTTCTCCTCGCGTACCATTCTTAACCTAGACTGGAGGACACGACTCATCTCATTAATATTCTGAGCATTTCTTTGTCTGTTGGATTTCAGCGCTGCAGCAGACTGAGCTTTTACAACATATTCTCTGCCTGAAGCCGAAGCTTTGTTTAGGTTGCCAAGACTGTCTGATTTATGCTTCAAGTTTTTCCGGATTGACTCGATAGGCTCAGGCAGCTGTCGAGTGTCTACACTGTCTATCATGTTTACAATGTGATCCTCTTTCAAGAAAGTTTCCGCTGTTTTCTCAATTTCTCTCTACAACAATTTGATACGTCAAATGCAGAGTTAGACACACAATAAATTACTATACAATAAATACATAATGCATTAAATATATAATACCGAATCATTTGATGATGTTTATTATCAAATCCAGCTACTGACTAAGAACGCTAGTTGCCTTTACAAATTATTATCCATGTTCTGCTTCTATTTACTAGAACAAAGTTTTGATTAACATCTATAAACATTGTTCAACATAGTGGATAATTTCTTTGATTTCAAATACTATCTACAATCAGATCTTTTCTGTTGAAACCATTTTTTCTACACTCACCCAATAAATAAGAACTACAACTATTTTCGGCAAAGACTTCAGAGCTATTTTGCAAACAAAGCAAAAAACTTACAATTTGATTGGAAAATGATCTTTCGCTGCACTTTGTTAGAAAATCAGTCACTTCCTCTTGAGATGCAACTGCTTTTTCTACCATTCTACAGACAAGAAACTTGTTTACCATGTCTCCAGCTACAGCCAGAGCCTGGAATACAAGAGATCAAAAGTTTGGTTGAGTATCACCATATATATACTCAGTGCATACTATAGACATTGAATGTGGGAATATATATGCATAAAGAAAAGTGTCACACTATAGTATGGTATAGTACAGGGGTGGGTAACTTTCTTTGCATAAGGGCCAAGTTCAGAAGTAAGCCAAAACAAAGAGCCACATGATTGTACACATATTAAATTTTATTATAATAAAGTAATTTGCAACCAACGCTATACTATGCTAATCAGAATGCATAATATCACAGTTTCCATTTATCTTTAGCATTTAAAAGGCCATTGAAATAATGGGCAAACGACTACAGGTGGCCCACCCCTGGTGTAGTACATAGTATATTTAGTCGCACTACAGTATAGTATATACAGTCACACTACAGTAGAGTATATACAGTCACACTACAGTATAGTATATACAGTCACACTAAAGTATAATATATACAGTCACGCTATACAGTAGAGTATAGTATAAACAGTATAGTATAGACAGTATAGTATAGACAGTATAGTATAGACAGTATAGTGGAAAGCTTTTTACCATGAGCAAAGAGTCATCTGTGAGTCGACCAACTCTATAGCTATAGAAAGAGTCAAGGAGGAGGCAAGAGAGATCAGGCTTCACTTGGTGGACATCTATGAGGGTAGGCAACTCCCGGTTGAACCGGAGCCACAGATGTTTGTAAAAAGTCTTTGTTCGAATATGACTCACTATAAATATGTAAAACAGCTTTATAAAGATTTCAATTATGTCAGACAGTAACAGTGTAAGGTGCAATGTATTGTAATAACATTGTAATTTACATTATGGTACTATAATAGTATATTATGGTATATAATAGTATATATCATAGGATGCAGTTCAATATAATCTGTATTTGCAATACAATAAATTTTATGACAATATAATACATTAAAAATAATAGTACTGTGGAAATTATTTACGATGTACAATATGATGTAATATTATATTATAATATGTTATAGGATAATGCTATATAGTGCAGTTCAGTTCAATAGAACATTGCGATACAATATAATTTAGGGTAATATTATGCAATTATAAAACATTACTATATATATTTTGTTTATTGAAAATTGATGCAGGGCTGAAGAAACTAACATTAATTACAGGTTTGCTATTAACCTAGCATGGTATTGAGGCTAAAAGTTACTACGTTTTTGTTTCCATGAAATACTGATACCTCCTACATTTTTATTAACATATAAAAATTATTAAAATCACAGCTTCCATAAAATTTGTTTTTCATTAATTAATGAACAAAAAAAAATTATTTTAATGTATCATAATGGAAAAACTCATTAAGCGAAGTTTTAACCTTTTTTATGACTGTTTGGTAAAATAGTCTTTTAAAAAAATTATTTTTTTCTGTTATTTAGACCACAGGATTTTTCTAGTTTTTCCACTTCAACACCCATTTCAAAAGCTACATAACACCTATTACATAACAGACACACAATGTTGCTCAATTGAAACTCACAATAATTCTTTAGAAACTCAATTATAGGAGTTTTGCTCTTGTCTGAGTAATCTTCTACTCTGTCAAGGAAAGCTTGTTTGATGTTCTGCTCCACATGCTTCCCAAAGCTGCAAAAAAACATTATTTGAAACATCTAGCTGTTGCAATAGAAAAATGAGTGGGAAAGGTTCAAGAAACCAAGTTGTTCAATTTCTAAACCATTTCGTTCCATTTTTTATCTAGAACACAGGCTTTTTTAATTCTTCTATTACAGCAACTACACCAAAAATTTTGTCCCAAAAAATATTCTATCTAGCTCAAAATGTTTGTAAAAAATGAAACCAGCTTTTTGTAGCTTTTCAATAAAAGACAATAGACAAGGTGAATAATAGTTCCAGATTTTACTACAAACTATAAATAGCTTTTAATCAAAAGAATTATTTAAGAATGTAGTATGTACTAGTATAAACAAAAAATATATATATATAAATAGTATTTAAATAAAACAGTAGCATAAATGAATACAGTGTTTTATATATATAAGTAGTATTTAAATAAAACAGTAACATAAATAAATAGTGTTTTATTTCACAAAAAAAGAGTTAATAAAGTTTCTTTACCTTTCAGTTACAGCAAAATATACAAGGACATCTACTTCATATGCATCTGATGCAGAGATAGAGGTTTCACTGTCAGACATGTTGTGTTTTAGGTTAAAAACATACGAAGTTCACTAGACTTTCATATGCAACGAAAGACTTTTGAAGGCAACTGGCATATGCAGGAGAAAAAGCCGAGTGGGCTTTGTAATAATGCACTTTTTGATAGCTTTAATTATAGCTGTTCAAAAACTAATTAATATGCTTTTCCAATTGTTATCTTATAGCTTTCTATAGATTTTATTAGATTACTATAAAAAGTTCTTTATCGTAAAAAAAACCGTTGATAGTTTTTGAAAAGTAATTGACAAGTTTTAATATAACCTAGACTGACATTTAAGTGAAAAATTACACCAAATTTTATTATAACTATATGTTGACATAGGAATTGGTTGATTGAAAACTCACTATTATGACAATGCAACTGCAGAGTTTGTTTTAAAACAAACTAAAGTATTTTGTTAAAACAGTTTTTATACCTGAAATAATTTTATTTGGCTCAAAAAAAATATAACTGTAAATTATTGCAATGAACTATCTATATAAAACCTTCAGTCTAATATTACTATTTCTTGCAGTTATAAGTACTTATATATAAAACTGAATGCTAATCTTGATTATAGGGCGATTCTCTACCCCCTTTTGAGTAGCCAATGCTTAGGACAACATTAAATTTAAAGTCAAACAGTAGAATAAAATTAGAAAGAAAATAAAGTATTTAGAAAGTGAGTTTTTTATCTTTAGCTGATCTAAAACTATTACTCACAATCCTATATTGCGTACAATTCCCAACTAGTATAATTTTATATAATATGCTACTATAAAAACTGGAACCTAAATTTATAGTAGTGGATTTTTTTTAGCCAGATGAAAAAATGGTTTTGCTGAAGTTATTATTTTTTATTACATCACAAGAAAATAGGTTGATAATGCAATACAATTGTCATCTTTCAAAGCAACTATAGTTTCAACGATAAATGATTTCTATAACATCTTTGGAACAAAATGGAACAAGAGCAAACATTTTAGTAGAACAAATTACATAAATAGAGTTGAAAATGTTGAGTGCTATAATTAGATAGTGGGAAGATTTTTAGGTGCACATAAACTTATAATGACAAGAAATAGTTTCTTTTATCAACTTTTGAGGTCATTACTTATCAGGAAACTTTTGTTTAGGTGAGCTGCATGCTGCTCCTTTTGTCCCTGAAGATTGTTCTGAAGAACTTAAAGTTGCTTTCCTTTTCATTGGAGAACTTCTTACTATAGATTCTAACTCTTCAGAAGAGTTTGTAGTTCCAGCACGTTTTCTAGCTGAGTCACCATCTCCACCTTCTTCCACAGGTAACTTAACCTCTTCACCTTCTTTCATTGGTGATTTAACTTGTCCAGCAACTCTCATTGGTGACTTGATTTGTCCAGCAACTCTCATCGGTGACTTGATTTGTCCAGCAACTCTCATTAGTGACTTAACTTGTCCAGCAACTCTCATTGGCGACTTGATTTGTTCAGCAACTCTCATTGGTGACTTGATTTGTCCAGCAACTCTCATCGGTGACTTAATTTGTCCAGCAACTCTCATTGGTGACTTGATTTGTCCAGCAACTCTCATCGGTGACTTGATTTGTCCAGCTCCTTTCACTGATAACATAGCTTCTGCAGCACCTTTTCTAGCTGACTCTTTATTTCCAACTTCCTTCATTGGTAGTTTCACTTCTTCAGCTTCTGTCGTTGGAAAGACTTCCTCTTTTGGGTTTTCAATTGGTAATCTTTCTTCTTTTGTATCTTTCATTGCTAAGTTTTCTTTTTTTGTCTCTGTCATTGCTAAATCTTCTTCTTTTGTACCTGCCACAACCAAATCATGTTTTTCATTAGTTTTTGTTGGTGACTCTTCTTGTATAATGAATTCCGAGGGTAGAATTTCTGATTGTAGAGGGAAATCTGAGCTTCGAGGTAGCTCCGCAGCAGAAGTGCTTGCAGACGTCCCTATTGTAGAGGCAGTAGTATTTGGCTCCGATTCCACACTTTTAACGCACTGGGGAGACAAATCTGGATCAATTATATATGGTGAAAGTCTTTCTTGGAAGGTAAGGAATGCCTGGGCTCTTTTCAAATCAAAGTCTTCTTCTGGTTGGACAGGATCTAGGGGCTCCGCTAATAGTCGCATTGTGTCAACCTTTCGAGTTAAAATTGTTGAGAAGATTTCTTCCTTTTCAATGCTCTTCTACAAAACCACACACGACATAAAACTTTTGCCCTCACTGGGATTTGAACCCGAAACCTGTGGCTTACAAGTAGGTGTGCTAACCATTGCACCACAGAGTCCACTGTGTAAACTCAACACTAAATGCATTAATATACCAACTTTTAAACATTGTATAATTTTGGTTTACTTTTTTATAAAGTTTATAAAATTACCAGTCCCATTGTAAACATTTTCTTTAGCAAAGGTGATCGCAGTTCTAGGTGTCTCACTATTGGTTGAACCATCTTTTCAATTGCAGTTGCCATATCTTCATTCGCTTCTTTTCCAATCACATGAATTGCTACCAGAATCACCTATGAATTATGTTTAGTATTGTAAAAAAAAGTTCTTTTGGTTCGAACCTGCTGGTGATCTTAAAGGCAAGTTATAGTAACAGTAAAGGGGATATTGCAATTCTCCTAACTCTTAAATTAATTTTCAATTCAATTTTGCACTCTCTGTCACTTTATATTTCATATGCCAAAAAATGCAATACACGCTACCTTTTCACTAAAAAGTAGAAGATTTGAAAGTTCTTGAGAATTCAAGAGAAATAAAGCTGCTAAATGTTTAAAAATAAATAAAGCATTATATAGACTCTCATGAAACAAAGTGTCAAATTATGAAGTTAATGAAAGATGTGTCAGTTGCACTGCTGCAAAATTACCATGATGATTCTATCGTAAGTTGGGGTCCTGTAGTCAGGGAGAATGTGCATCAGAAGAAAGCGGAGAAGGTCATGTTTGTTTTGAGTTGCAAGCTTTTGATTGATTCTCCTTTTAATCATCAGATATTGGTCTGAGGTTTCTATCCAATTGGCTAGAAAATAGCATACTTAAATTTACATACTTAATACTTTATTCTAGATTCTAAACATAATCTATTTCTATATACAGAAGAGTTGCCAAAGTTAAATCAATAGATCTAATGTTGAATAAAATTGTATAAAACTAGTTTTTGCTTCGCCACCATTTTACACAAGTAAAAATTGTTAAAATATTCTTTTTGCAAAAAGTTTTAAAGACCCCAAATTGTTTGCTTTGACATATCACCATAAAGAAGAAACTTATTCAAGATGCTCCCTGTTTTGAGAAGCATATTGATTGTTTCAGACATTGTTAGGGAGTTTTTAAATGAAGAGAAGTTGCTTTAGCACCCAAAGTCTCAAATGCCAAGAGTTCCTGAAATAAAGTTACATTTTCAATTTCAAATTTAGTAGTATCAAATCATGAACACAGTTGAATGGCAGCAATGAATTCAATGATTGGGACAATAGAACAACTAACTAAATATCATTGGCAATTGACGACTGAGTTAAGAGCACATTAGTTTTTATATATGTTAAGGTTTTCAATATACGGACAAGCCATATTATTTCATAAGTATACGACAAGCATGCAAGTTACATAGGATAGACTTCTATAAACATATATCAATAGATATTATACTAACCATAGTTAATGACTCGCATCTCGAAGGGCTCTCTAACAACTATGATATTTACAGAGGGTTGCGAATTTTCTCTGTATAAAAAAAGCAAAATAAAATTTAATGAAAATAAAATCAATAATTATGGTAATACAGATAAAGCATAAAATAGAATGTCAAAATAAGATATAAAATCTGACTATACAATCTAAGAAATACTGTAAATGTATGTAAGAAGCAGCCATGGTCTAGGAGTTACAGCGTTTGCCTAGTAAGCATGAAATCATGGGTTCGAACCCTGACAAAAGACCATTGGTGATGTTAGGAAGAGCATTCAGTCATAATTGCTCCTGTGTCACATCTGAATAAGTCTTTAAACCAGTTCTAACAAAAACTCTTTCTATCAAGGGTTTTCTAACAAGGATGGTGACTATAAACTTGGGTACGTTGTTATATGTAAGAAATCACAATCCTACCCAAACATGGCTGCTGTAATACAAGAAGGAGGTCATACCTAGCATCAAGTATGGAGGATATTACGGAGCTAACTACATCCTTGCTAGCTGAAGTGATGCTATTGGTTCGTTGTCCAGTTAGACTGAAATCGTGGCTTACAGCATAGGAATGAAATAAATCACCGATTGATTTACTGTAGAATGGATGTGAGTCCGGCATTATCTTGTACGAGTCTTGGAATATCCATTCAGAGTCGGTTAGCTTAATCCTCCGTGTAGCGTCTAATAACCAAACGGATTTGTCTCTCCACGTTTGCTGCAATTAAAATCGACAAATGAGAACGATGTACAAGCAGGTAGTTTCTAATCCCGAAGTCATGAATTTTATTGGTAGAGAGGAGTGACACCTCCAAAATACAGGATAACTCTTGAAAAGAAGGCTAACTGCAAAAAGGAGGGCTAACTCCAAAAGGAAAGCTAACTCCAAAAGGAGGACTAACTCTAAAAGGAAAGCTAACTCCAAAAATGTGAAGTTATTAGTAAAGTCTGTGTAAACGATTGAGAAACATGCTTACTGATAGCTATCTCTAAACTTTTCAACAAGATACAACTTAACAATAGTGGTTCTGTACGTATTTCATAAAGAGTAGCTAAAACACTAGTAGTGTGGTTGATAAATTTAAGCACCTACAGGGGCTACACCCAATCATTTCTATATCAAGCCATATGTCACTAAATATAATATATATATATTCCAACTGTGCGCCTGCATGGCAAAAATGTTCCACAAATCTTTATAAAATTCCAATTAATTCCGTAATAGTTAGCAGACAGAGAATTTGTCAAATAAATGCAGCTGATTACAATTGGCACTGCATGAAATCAATGACTTCAATTTGGTCACTTTTTTAAAAAACTAAATGTTGTAAAAAGTTTCATTTTTTGAAAAGAAAAACCTAAATTAGGTTCAGAGTAACTTACAACTTGTTTCCCAAAGTTATAAACAAAGGAGCGGATGACTGCGCTTGCCAAATCTAGCAGCTCTACTACTTGGTTTACTTCACTCCCACTTGCCAGCAGATGGTTGGCCAACTCTCCAAACACTACCATTAGCTACATAGTATAGAAATTTGGAAGTTAAGCATTTCTTGTCAATTGAGTAATTTATGCAATCATTGATGCAATTGCTATACTGCTACTGCTGTTGCTGCAATTGCTATACTGCTAATGCTAATGCTAATGCTACTGCTACTGCTACTGCTGCTGCCGCTGCCGCTGCCGCTGCCGCTGCCGCTGCCGCTGCCGCTGCCCCTGCCGCTGCCGCTGCCGCTGCCGCTACTAACAATAGTAGCGGCAGCAAAAGCAATTCTTAAGAAGAATGCTAGAAAAAATGAGAAAGAGCTCCAGAAAGATGGGAAGTAGCACTAGAATGGTAAACTATAGTATAATAGAAGAATAAACAATAATTACTGCAACACTATAGCAGCAGTAGCTCTATGTTGTAGCATATCTTGTAACAATGAGTTGTAGAGAAGGTCATAAAAAGTTTCCATGACTTTATTTCCTTTTATAACAAGAGAGTTGAAAGATTCACCTACCATCATTAAGCAATCATCATGGAACTTCACTGTCGTTAAATCGAAAAAGAACGTTCTAATCAGATCTTTGAGTGATAAACGCAAAGCTCTGAGGTCATTTCGATCCAGCAATGTCGTCATAAAATGTCCACAGGTTTTTGAGTAGCCCTTCTGACTTCTGATTAGGTGGGCTGCAGAATGAAAACATTTTGAGAAGAACTCATGGAAACCAAAAAGTTAGAGGATAACATCGTATAACTTCTGTCCTGCTAGGATTCAAACCCAAGACCTCCAGCTTGCAAGCAGGCATGCTAGCCATTACATCACAAGGACTACTGGGTAATATTATGACTCTACAAACCTACTTTAGATAAATAATATTTGTGCTTAATAATAATGTTTCTCAAAATTAAAAAACAATTCTTGTACCATAGAAGCTGGTATCTCAATTATAGCAATACCGAATGCTTCCTAACAAAATTGACATATTTAGAGATCTATAGCTACTATAGTTAGATCTTCATTTGGAATTATAAATGCTACACAAATTAAAAATCTGTAACAGCATACATAATTACCAAAAAAACTGTATGTCGCAAACTATATTTAAGTATGCATGCATTAGTTTTGGAACTCTGACTGACTGACTGATTGAATAACTAACTTACTAACTGACTGACTGACTGCCTGACTAACTGACTAACTAACTAACTGACTGACTGAATAACTGACTAACTGACTAACTGACTGACTGAATAACTCACTAACTGAATAACTCACTAACTGACTAACTAACTGACTGACTGAATAACTCACTAACTGACTAACTAACTGACTGACTGACTGAATAACTAACTGACTAAGTAACTGATTTACTTACTATATTGTTTGAGAATGCCATTTATTTCTGTCTCCCAGAATGATTTGATAAATGATCTTTTTGATATAAACTCTCTGATCTTCTGCTCAGACAGGTTATCTCTGAAACTGTTATCATGAACCAATAAGAATGCAGAACAACAAATTATTGGGTTTTGTATACCACACTAACAGAAGACCAAACAACTGCCAAGTTTTTAAAAGCTTTTGCCATCAAAAGAAACATGTTCTATATCTATATAATGCCATTGAAACAATACAGCAATGTTACATTGATATCTAGCAAATCAAATTAAAAGTTGATGTTATAAAAAAATATAGTTTTGCTGTGTCAGAAATTATCTAAAGTTTCATGTTTCAGTTTCATGTTTTAGAATAAATTTTCACAGCGTCAACTTTAAAATACTTGTAGTTGGTGAACCTTTGCTATAAGTTATATTTTAATGTTAGTTGTGTAAAAACAACCTCAACAATATTATTTTAAAATAAAGAACAACATGTAAACTTGAAAATAGAACAACTAGAATAAAAAAAGCTTCACATAATAGCTAATGATAAGGTGCCATAGACATGATTGCTAAACCTACTGTACTGTGTATATGAATTTAATTCTAAACATAAACATAAATTATGCTATTTAATTATAATATCTAATTATAATAATATTATTTAATCTGCTGATAAATAAGATTCTAGACTATTTGAGAAGATAGCCTGTGTACTTAACCTGTATAGAGCAACAGTTGTCAAGGCATTTCTAGGTCTACAGGCTTCACTAAATTTATCAAGTCGGTTTGCAGCCCATCTCCTTGGAGTTGCTTCCTCCTCATATGCCATCTTTTCTTCTTTGGATATATGCATGTTTTACTCACAGCAGGTTTTCTTATATAGAAATATTGAAGCTGTTGTGACTAAGCCATGCCAGCTATTCTAAGGATCCAAGATGTTCAAAGCTTAAGCTAACAAAAGCTGTTGGATTTATTTGCATTATGAAAAACTCCCCCCCTACCGTCTCTCCATGCAAAATTAGTTTGAAGTGTACTTAGCTTTTTATAAAGTGATGAAAGCTAGGGAAGTGTAATTTTAAAACAAAGTTTGTCTTGATGGCAAATCTATCAACAGTTAAAACAACATTCTAGAAATATACATTATAAAATGTTGTAGAATATGCTCTAAAAAATACAGCCGCATATAAATTGTATTTTTACTACAAGTTTTATTTATGTTGGTAAATTGAGCGAAATATGCTAAATGTAAAACTGCATGAATTATATTTAAATTATGCAATAACATGATACAATCAAGTTAAAAGCATGTATGTTGTAAATATTTTAGCTCTTCCAGTAATTTTTTTAAATTTAAAACTTGGATAATACATTTTATTTAGAATGAAATTCATCATGGAATTACATGTTTTATTATTGACTATATATAAAATTATGGTAAATCAATACAATAAATAAAAGAGGAACAATGGACTATATAAAATAGTAAGAGGCTCAACATTATATATATTTATCCTAGACCTTTACATCTGTACATCTGCACCAACAAAATACTTTCACCACATATAATAACAATCTTAGTTCCATAGTGCAGCATTACTTGAGCCCATTGATTTTCTAATATATAAGAATAGTCTCAGAAATATAACAACATTTTACTTAATTTAGTACACACTGAAAATCTTCGGTTTTTAGCTATTTTTCACAATTTAGCTGTTAATGAACAAATGTTTTTGTCTAAAACTAGTAAAATATCAATTAATATACACCTAAATAATTAAAGTGCTTTTTAATTTTGCTTGGTTTCCCATGTTTTTTCCTAATCGTTCAGCCATTTTTAATTGCGGACTGTTATGGTTTTTTTCGTAATGGTCCACAATCAAAATTAGCTAAATAAATAGGAAAAACGTGGGAAGTCAAGCAAAATTAAAAAGAACTTTGATTATTTTATTATTATTGATATTTTATTAATTTTAAGTAAAAACACTTGTTCATTAGCAATTAAATTGTGAAAAATAGCTAAAAACTAGAGATCTCCAGTGTGTACTAAATTAAGTAAAAATGACCCAACAACATTTCATTTATGGGCGGGATTAACTAGACGCCTAGTATTATTTCATTGTAAATAGAATATACTGCATATGAATCAACCCAACAGAAAATAGACCTCAAGCCTCAAAACTTTCAGGCCATCTCAAAAGGCAATTGGAGAGCAAAATAAAAATGACAGGAATGAAGTTCTTAAAACAATAAATGTTGATATACAGCAAATGCGCTGTTTGATCTGAGATGTTCCTAAAGTGCAAATTTCCTAGCACAGTCTATTGCAAAAACCCTAAGTAAATTTGTTTTCTCTTGTAAAGACACGGTAGCTAATATAAAACAATATATAAATAATATATTTGATATAATCTAATGTATAAAAATGAATATCATAATTGTTAAAGCTATAGGTGGCTGGCTTAACATAACTCTTGTGCTTATTGATTAGATCCTAGACAAGCAGTTTTGTATTTCAATATTAGCTCAAAAAGAGCTTTCAGTAAAGGGTTTATTGCAATAGCAATCAAAGGAAAAAGTGTATACGTAACATTTTTGTCTGTATCATCTATTTGTAAGGAAAAATACTTTGCCGACTTATGCACTTTTGCTGTTGACAATTAAACATGCACACTTTATACCAGTACATCCATAAACTGCCACTAACTTCAAAAAGTCCTGACGGCAATTGCATGTATTTCTTTTGAACTGTGCCAAAATATGTTTGAAAATTTGTAAAACATTATCTTCTATAAAATGACTGCCATTGTCAATTTTTTTATCTCAGCTGATATTGGTGAGGTTACGTTAGCTAACCTTACCAATAAAAAGTAAGGAACCCGATAGTTAAGGTTTATCTTTGATCACTAAAATGCAATAACTTATTTTGAATTTTATAGAGTTGGGTTCACAATGCTTTTATTGTAGCTGCTACTTTCCATTGACAAAATAAATAATGTTGTGAACAAAATATTATTTGAAACTGATAAAAACTCAAGCAAGTTTATAATTGTCATTCCTGTGCGAAACTCTTGCTAAAAAGATTTTTTGTTAAATTGAGCTGAGGACTTATTCAGATGAGACACAGGAGCAATTATAACTGGATGCTCTTCTTAACATTACCAATGGCCTTTACTGGAGATTGAACCCATAACCTCTGGTTTAATAAGAAATCAGTCTAATCTCTAGACCATAGCTGCTCCCTCTGAAATTTTTAAGTAGAATCTATAATATTGTAATATGTAGCACAGTGGCTTCCAAGCTAAAGAACCTTTTGTTTGAATCCAGTAAAAGCAGTTTTTTTTACAATTATACAAAATCTAAAATGTTATTCTAATGCTTGATATGTGCAACTTTTTGCTGCTATAACACCTAAGAAAATATTGTAAGGGTTGTCCCCCATGTATATCTGACCATAAGGAGTTGTGTTACCATGGTATATACCTAAGAAAGTATGCAATGAAATAATCAGAACTCAACTTTCAGTCATTGATTTGTTATGCTTAAAATGCTCAGCATGCCAACTCATCACTGTGCATTTTCTTCAACAAAGTTAAATCAATCAAGTAAGATGCTAGTAAAATTTAAATAGAACAAAATATAGAGATAACAAATATTTATTTTTATCATCTTTGGAAGTAACTACAGCTTCAAACAAAACAAATTGTGGGAATTTTTAGCAACTCAACCAGTCACAAGCTATAAACAAACAAGAAAAAATAACTTTTTGATGAAAAAAGGTATCACAATGAGGTTGAAAAAATAAGTACTATATAAATTACACTACAGCAAAAAAATTAGTGGTAATATCAGAAGTTATTCTCTCCTTGACTTTTGGGACTGTGGCTCACCAGGAGACTTTTGTTCAGGTAAACTGGCAGCTGATTCTTCTGTAGCCACAGAAGTAGGTGATGCTGCCTGTTCCAAAGAACTGGATGTTGAAGCTTTTCTTTTCTTCAAGGACCTTTTTACCAGAGTATCTTCTTTTTCTGGTGACTTTTTCTTTCCAGAATGTTCTATTGGTGACTTTCCTTTACTAGCACCTTCCATTGGTGACTTTCCTTTTCCAGCACCTTTCATTGGTGACTTTCCTTTTCCAGCACCTTTCATAGGTGATTTCCCTTTACCAGTGTATTGAACAGTGGGAACTCCTTCTTGAGGAGAGAGCTCTACAGTTGAAGCACCTGGAAACACTTCTGTAGCAGGGGTACTTGCAGACGCCTCTCTTGTGGGGGCACTGGTACTCGGTCTGCTTGACACAGAACTTAAGTCTAGCCGAGAAAGTTCTGGATCAATTATAAAGGGTGCAGTTCTTTCATGAAAAATCAAAGATGATAGGTGTCTTTGCAAATCAGAATCTCCTATTGAATGTCCAGAGTCCAGAGGTTCTACCATCAACCGTATCGTATCGACATCACGGTCAAAAATCTCTTTAACGATATCTATTTTTTCCAAATCTACCTATAAAAATACATACTTATGCTTAATGTAAAGTTTAGCATATTGTTGATCTTCTTTCTCCTTTACCTAAAAAGTTTTCCATGCTCAACAGCTATATTCTAAAAACCTACCAATGCTCTTGCAAACATTCCATTTAGAGCAGCTGAACGAGTTTCCAGATGTGTGTTTATTGGTTTGACAATTCTTTCAGCTGATTCCTCAATAGTTTCAAACTCGTCTCTCTCCATCACATGAATTGCTAGCAAAAGTACCTACAAGTTAGTTTTAGATTATTAAAGAGTGAATTTTCTTCTGGATAAATATGCACAAGATCTTGAAGAAATGACAGCTAGTAACAGAAAGAGAATTTATAAGATCATCTAGTGCCAGCACACAAGAAAAGGATCTTAAATCACACACACAAATCGTCCCTGGAGTAAACAATGCAAATATGTATTACCAAAACAAGACTGAAAAAGTATCAAACTGCATAGCAACACCCAAAGATGCATCTAAACGTATAAAGCAAACAAAAGTTTTGTGAATTTTTAGAGCTTATAAGAACCAGAATTACAGAGTTTTACAAACAGAAATTTTCAGATTTAAAATCCAGTAGCAGTAGACTCGGCAATTCACTTGGAACATTATCGAATTGCAAATTTACAGATATATATGTTAGTTGTACAGTAGTAAAGTTACCATCATAATTCTATCGTAAGTTGGTGTCTTATAGTCAGGAAGTACGTGTACCAAGAGAGAGCAGAGAAGTTCATGGCTGTTTTTAGTAGCAAACTTGGACTCGATGTTTGCTATGATGGTTGAATATTGGTCAGTGCTTTCTATCCACTTGGCTACAAAATCAAATCATTAATAGTATAGAAAGCACGTATTACATTTTGTGATTTTTAAGTAAAAGTTTCCAAAACCAGTGAGCCTTACTTTATTATTTTTTAAAAATGTAAGCATTAAACTCTGATTGTCTCATTATATTCTTACCTAAATTTATAAAACAGTAGCATTCAATGGGAAGTATAGTTACTTAAACAAGTTTACAAAACACAAACTACTGCTTTTGTTGCAGACGTTTATAGATGCAACAGTTTGACCCGCAACATGGTGATAATGAAAAAAACAAAGTATAATTATTTGATACTCTCTTAGCCTTGAGCAAACAGATGCTATATATATGTTTGTTATATGCAGCACTGAATTTGGAGTAAAAAGTGTGGACTAATTCTACAGTTGGCCAAAGGTTAGTTCTGCTCTAAAAAACCTATTTCTAAAATCTACATAATGGAAACAGTTTACTGAAGTCAGACCTGTTTGCACTGATCAGCTTAAAAATGCATGCCAAAGTTAGAAAGCAGAATTGAGTTTAATGAATGGTGAGTTAGAGAATTGGTTAGCTGAGTATTTTGCATTGGTGAAAATTATTATCCCTCTACAGGCTACATTGTCCACATATAGCCTAACAAAATTAATTTGTTGCCAAATATGAAAAGCTATTTGTTTATTAAACTTGTAAAAGAAAACATATTTTAGCTTTCACACTGCACAAGGTAATGATGAGTATGAGAAAAGCACAAGATGTATTATGAAACTTTATAATTTAAAGTCAATAAGCACATACCATACTCAACGATGTACTGGTCAAAAGGCTTTTTAGCTGACATCTCTTTTTTAGAAGGGTCTGCCATCATCTCCCTGTGTAAATTAAACAAAACAAAAATAAATATTGACAGAGACCTACAGAAAAAAACAGATAATAGTCATGAAAATGGAATATCGTAAACGAAAATAAACTAAAGCTCCCCCAAATAGAATAAACACTATAAAATAAATTAGATTTGTTAAGTTGATGTATACAATAGTCATAGTAATAGTTAGATACCATAAACATGTCGGCTTTACAATAAAGGTGTCATACCTATGTGACAGAATGGCAGATAATGCTAAGCATATCATGTGCTTGTTAACTATGGCCATATTCTTGCTTTTCAATTTAATCTCCGGGACAGGATATACTTGTTTAACAGCTTTATAAGAAGGAAATAGCTTTTCAATTGATCCGCTGTAGAGTGGATGTGAATCAGGCATTATCATGTATTCGTCTTCAAATATCCAATCAGTGTTGGTTAGCTTAAGCTTTCGTCTAGTGTCCAATAACCAGAGACTTTGATCTTTCCATGTTTGCTGCAATTCAAATTGATAAGGAAGGAAACATATGCAAGCAGATGATTTCTAATCCTAATGTCATGAATTTAGTTGGTAGGGAGGAGAGATCCTTGATTGATCATATAGTTGGGCTAACTTTCCAAAAAGGATCACTCCAAAAAAAGAAGATAACTCCAAAAAGGAGGATATTTCCAAAAAGAGAAGTTAACTTCAAAAAGAGAAGCAAAATCCAAAAAAAGTAGCTAGCTCTTAAATCCAAGCTTTACTAGCGATCTTACTAAGTGCTCCCTCTACACAGTGTAGAATACTTGTTAAAACTCAACAGTCACATTTCAACCTTTCATGTATTTCCTTTATTTTATTAATATAATAGGTAATTAAAACAATATTAAAGCGGATAAATTCAAACACCTATGATTAATAGGATATCTGAGCCCATGGGTTGCACATATATTATTAGTTCTATAGATTTTTAGAGCAGCATCAATTGTAAGAATAATAGTAAACCCATGCAGCTAAAAAAAGTTTTGCTCACTGCAGCCATTGCCAAACCTAAAGCTTTTGCTTGGAACAGGTTTTCAATGAGTGTTCTATAAAATGTAAATTTATTTCTTTTAAACAAAACCCTTTCAAAAAATTAAGATTAGCTTGCAAAAACTTACAATTTGCCTTCCGAAGTTGCGGCCAATGTTGCGGAATACCAGGCTTGCCAAATCCAACAGTTCTACCACCTGCTTAAGCTGGTTTTCATTTGCTATCAACCAGTTGGCAACTTCGCCAATTATTACCATCATCTATAATATAGAGTTGAAAGGGCTGTCAGCCAATCAAGTAGTTGATAAAATTATTGTACTATTGCGCTACAACCATAGCAATAGTAGCAAAACTAGAAACTATGACAATAATAGCATTAGTAAGTGGCAGAAGTAAGCAGGAGTAAGTAAGAGTAAGTATGAGTAAGTAAGAGTAAGTAGGAGTAACTAAGAGTGAGTAAGAGTAAGTCTGAGTAAGTAGGAGTTAGTAGGACTAAGTAACAGCAATAAGAGTAAGTAAGAGTAAGTAAGAGTAAGTAAGAGTAAGTAAAAGTAAGTAAGAGTAAGTAAAAGTAAGTAGGAGTAAGTAGGAGTAAGTAAGAGTAAGTAAGAGTAAGTAAGAGTAAGTAAGAGTAGGTAAGAGTAAGTAAGAGCGAGTAAGAGTAAGTAAGAGTAAGTAAGAGTAAGTAAGAGTAAGAAAGAGTAAGTAAGAGTAAGTAAGAGTAGGTAAGAGTAAGTAAGAGCAAGTAAGAGTAAGTAAGAGTAGGTAAGAGTAAGTAAGAGCAAGTAAGAGTAGATAAGAGTAAGTAAGAATAAGTAAGAGTAAGTAAGAGCAAGTAAGAGTAGATAAGAGTAGATAAGAGTAAGTAAGAGAAAGTAGGAGTAAATAGAAGTACAGTAGAATTGAGTAACAGTTAATAGAAGTACAGTTGAATTAAATGGCAGTAAGTACTACTAGCTTGGAACAACACAGCCCTGAACATGCCATGGTTTCAATTTCTCTTTATTAGAAAGGAAATAAATATCACTTCCCATCATCAAGCAATCATCAGGAAACTGCAGGGTGATGTTATTGAAGAAGAATTGTTTAGTGAGACTATCTAGCCTGGCATCCATTGCTCTTGAATCATTTCTATTTAGCAATACAGTCATGAAATATCCGCAAGTTTTTGGGTAGTCATGCTGACTTCTGATACGGTCACCTAGAACATATTTTTTAAAACTCAGGAAACCTGATAATACTTCAAATTTTTGTTAAAATCTGCTTCTGAAAGCAATACAATTAATTTTTCATTTTCCTTGTGAAATCAGGAACCTATGTTAACCAATAAAATATGACAACACTGAAAACTTAAAAAGGTATTTTGAAATACTGTAGTTGTTCAAACAAAAAGCAATGCAAGTCAAACTGAATAATATAAGTTAGGTTGACGTAAATTGCTATTATAAACTCCAATAAAATATTCAAGTTGCACGTATACGTGTATACTGTACATTTAACTAAACTATTTTCAAGTATACAGATGCAGCAACAATAGCACCTCACCAAGCGCTCATGATGTACCTTGAGCCGGTTATGTCCCTATACACACACATAGAAGCCACAAAACAGGGTTCAAACCCTTCTTGTAATCTATGCGTTTTCATGAAATACAGAGGAAGAGAGAGAAAAAGAGAGAGAGAAAAAGAGAGAGAGAGAGAGAGAGAGAGAGAGAGAGAGAGAGAGAGAGAGAGAGAGAGAGAGAGAGAGAGAGAGAGAGAGAGAGAGAGAGAGAGAGAGAGAGAGAGAGAGAGAGAGAGAGAGAGAGAGAGAGAGAGAGAGAGAGAGAGAGAGAGAGAGAGAGAGAAACGGAGAGCATTGCATTTACCATATTGCCTCAAAACGCTATTTATATCTGTCTGCCAAATTGATGGGAGCATTAATCTCATATGCATGAGGTCCGTCATAACCCAGTCTGGTACGTAGTCTCTAAAACTATTATCATAGCTCAGTGAGAAACTGGAATAACAAAAAGATTGTGATAAACTGTATGTGCCGGCCAAAAACAGCTACGTTTAGGGCTGCAACAAAGTGATTCACTCAAAATAAACACATATTTGTCCTATCTATAAAAAGTGTAGTGTGGAGTCTACTCCTGTGGTGTAATTCAGAGGTCTTGAGTTCGAATCCTAGTTGGGGCAAAGTTTTTTCATAAAAAGAACATGTAGTGTGTGCAGTTAGTGTGACACTCCAGCCTGCTTGCTTGATTGCCATTGTAATTGGTAAAATCTTTTACCATAAAATCAGTTATTAATTGCTTGACAGAATTCTGCAGCCATTATAGTAGTAAGAGAAATTTATGTAAGTTTATTTTCTATTCAATTAATTAGGTTACATAAGTATTCCCAATCATTCACGTAACAGAGATTAGCTATGGTAAAACTAGCAAATATACTCTTTGCCTGTTAAAAATATTGCCTGTGTATTTATTCCTATTAAAAACTAGTACAAAACTACAATACTGTCTAATCTCACCATAAACTAAAGATCTAGGACTCTAGACTATTTGAAGATATAGACTTAGCACCTGTATAGAGTAACTGCTGTCAAGGCCTGTTTAGGACTACAGGCCTCCCTGAACCTCTCAAGCTGATATGAAGTGTTTCTCATTGGACTTGCCTCCTCCTCATCTGCCATCTTTTCCTCATGAATGCTTGTTTGATTCACAGAGGTTCTTCTTATATTGAAATATTGAAGCTGCCTGTAGCCTAGCTATGCCAGCTTTTAAAGATAACGAGCTATTGAAAGCTTCAAGCTAACAAAAGACGTTGGCTATGAAACTTCTGAAAATTTCTTTAAGTTTCACTTAAAATCACTTTTTACAAAGTGATGATGTCCACGAAAAGAAAATGCTGTTTAAACCAAGTGTGCTCCAATGACAAAAATTCTAGAATATTTTAATAGCTAAACTATCTCTGTCACTACACATATAGTACTATGGTGCTCTGTAGCATATGTTGACAATAAGTAAAGCTATAAGACTTGTATTTTTACTGGAAATGTAATATTAGTAAATTGCTCATAACATTCTAACTGCAAAATCATGGAATGGTAGCTTTTCTGGTTCCATATCCCAAATAAATGTTTCCATTTGAATGTTATTTTCTATTTTGGTACAATAGCAATATATAGAAATCATGTCCGGTCACCCGTACAGGACTACGACCGTATAGGTGTGAAAGAATAAATATAGAAATACATGTATACCTATATATACATATATAACTGTTGTATTGATTACTAAACATGAAATGATAGTTACATAATATGAATTATTTGGAATAGTATTCCAATTTTCACGGATTGGTGTGGGACAAAAAACATTGTAAAACACTAATAATTACAGACATTATACCTTTAATAAATACTTGTTATTGAAATATTTTTTCCAACAGCAAGAAGATATAAAAAGAGAAAGTTATAAAGTTAATACAAATCAAAGGAATTGATTTATGTGCTTTATAACAAACAAATAATCAAATCTTTTTTAAACTACATATTTTTCAGTAATATTTACATAAATTGCACATAAAATACATATATCGTACCAAAATAAATAAATAGTATCTAACTGGGAAGCATTTACTTTGAATGACACAGGTTTGCTGCAGGATACAAAGAAACAAACAAACAAGCAAACAAACAAACAAACAAACAGACAAACAAACAAACAAACAACCAAACTACAATTTAAAACTTACTACAATAAACTACAGGATTAGAGAATTTTGGATGGTCTAAACTTTTAAATAGTTGTTTAGCCCTCAACAAAAATTTTTAATTAGGAGTTGCAATACAGGAGAACTGGTAGTCTAATTGACTTGAAGCTATTGACTTCCAGGGTTTGCTACTTAGCAATCTGCATAGTTATATATATATATATAGCCTTCACTATGTACTCTTAGTATCACAAATACATTTGTTTACTGATTTTCTGCAACATTTTGAATGTTGATAGGACTGAGTTACCAACATGGGGAGAATGTTAATTGGCACGACACAATGGTAAGTAAAAGAAAGTGCTATGATAACATGTTTTGGCTTCAGCTAGGGCACAATCATACAAAACAAGTTACTTTGTCATTCCCCAGTCTATCTTTTGTAAAAAAAGTTTATTTCAATTCAATAGGATTGAAAAATTGCATGTATTTATGTTGTTACATCTTCACTATTAATTCTTAGTAAAATTAGATAGCAAACATGCAGCCAACGCTAACTTTAGAGTAATCTCTTAGGAGAGTTTTAGCAAGTTGCTGCTATACACTGAGATACCCAAATGTATTTGATAGGCATAAATAATCTTGTTTTATTGTTTTTTAAAACTCACATTGTTCTTTCAACTGACAAGTGCGACTAATCTCAAAGCACAATTTCATTACTTATTAATAAAGTTTCATAGAATTATAACACAAATCCATAACTGCACACATTCATACTCTCAGTCTCCAAGCCAATGCATAGAACTGCAAAACACAAGCCCATTGTTGTACAACAAATATTGATGTTTCTATACCTTATAATATAGCTATGTAATTTTAATTAAATGCTTGCATTGCTACCTAAACACATCACAATACCAGCAGTACTAAAATGTTCTGGATAAATGAATACGTGATTTTTGTTCTATTTCTTATACCTGTTCAAGCTGAATCTTCATGCTGTAAGTCTGCTTATTTTATTATATATTATCATTATTATGTAAATTCTGTTAGAGGAACTGCTGTGGTTTGAACACAAGAAAAGGCCATTGGCAATGTTACAAGGAACATCAGCTCTTGTGCCACATATAAAAAAGTTCTTAGCTCAATCTAAAAACCTTTTTCATCAAAGGGTTCTTACAGTTAATTATAAACTTGCGGAAGTTTTGTTATATAAGTTTGGTTAAAAAAGCAACCCAGCAATAGCTAGCAGTGTTCAAAGCATCCACAACCCAGTTAGTATATTTAACAAATTAACTAACTTTTATAGTAACTTGCATGATGGGAATTCTAACAGATTACCAGTTTTATGTCAACTAAAAAATCCCTGACAATTCTTATTTATGCAGCAATAAAATATTCATATACATGTTTAGCTATCATTTACAGACTGTTTTCGGATTGCATGCTCAAACAGTTATCACTTGTATGAGGTGTTTTGTGCAATCAACTGGTTTGATATATACATATATATATATATATATATATATATATATATATATATATATATATATATATATATATATATATATATATATATATATATTGCATTTATAAACGTCACAAAGGTAAATTACTTTCTGGCTTTCTTCAGATTTAAAATTATATATATAACAGAAAGAATAGTGAAATGTAACACTGGTCTTAGATTTGTATATGTTTCAGCAATAGATGTGTACACAAACCAAAACTATTCATCCATCTTGGAGACACATAAGGTAAAATACCTTCCCACTCACAGACACTGTTTGGCTGTTTGTGCGATTGACCAATCATGTGCTGCTGTGTCATATGATAGAGTTACAAGCACCTGCAAGATGTCAGAAACACCGAATGTGATTGACAACTTAACTGACAGTGAGGAAACAGCATCTGTCAAACAGGTTCACTCTGCAGGAATTCAGATTTATGAGTTCTCAACAATGCTTGCTAGAGGTAAAAGACATGCATTAATAACTTGAACATTTATAGTTGCAAGAGATCAGGCTACAATAAAAGGCTTTTGTAACCTGAAGTGAAATAATTTCTGGGGCGTAGCCGTGGTAAACACGAAGCCATAGGTTTGAGCCCGACAAAAAGCATTGGTGTTGCTAGAAAAAGCATCCAGTTATAATTACTTCTGTGTCTCATATGAATAAGTGCAAAAAACTTTTTTATCAGGGTTTTTCTCACAAGGATTGCGGCCATAAACGCACTTGAGTAAAAGAATTTCTCTTCATAAGACTAGTTGAGTTATATACTTATATAACATCTAGATAGCAAGTATTAAAAGTTTTATGTTTTTTGTCAACTACAATTAGAGAATTTATATTGATAACCTTAGTTGAATTTAATTATTTGCTATTTATATAACATCTAGATCACAGCTAACTAACGTAAACATTATATAGGTTCACAAATCTCAGAAATGCATTGCAATCATACATCCTATTTTTTGTAAATCTTTTTTAATGCAGTACTCTTCTGTAATTTAAATAAAATTGGGCAATGTTTGTAGTTTAAAGTAAATGTTAGATTTTATTAGACAGATCAAAATGACAAAAACCAATCACCATTTAAATTTAAGAGAACATTAATTTTTCTGCTTCTAAACTTTATCATCTACTTTACTTGTAAAAGGATTAGGTAGTGTATTGTATAATCTTTGCCCCACTGTGGTTTGCAGTTTGCAAATAGGCATAAAAACCCTTACAACAAAAGAGCTACTAAGCTACATACAAAGATCTAACAGATTTAAACCAGCTTCAAGTCTTTTGATAATGTTATAAGCAGTACTAACTTGAAGGGAGATTTTTACAAGTATAGGCCAATGGCATTCATGAAAAATTCGATAACATTGTCAGATTTCAGCCATTGTGAAGATGGCCTTTATTTGTTGAAACTCGAAGCACTTGTACAGTTTTTTATAAGCTAGCTTTTATTTTTGTTTCAGGACAGCCAGCAGAACTATCTTCTAACCATTCAAAGAACTTTCCAGGTGGCAAAGCTGTTGATGGAATTTATCTTCCACCACCTGGTGGCAGGGAGCAACAGAGCATGGCTCACTCTGCTGAAGAACTGTCTCCATGGATACAAGTGGATCTAGTGACCAACCACTTTGTATATGGTGTAAAAATCTGGAACAGATCTGTAACTCAAAGTAATGGTTCTTTTAATATTTCACTATAAAATTAGGGAAAAAGTTCTCTTTAGAATTTTTATTATTCATGGCTTTGCAATATCATACAGATTAGGGTTCACAGGTGTAGCTTTTATATATCTCAATTGTGTAAGATTATCTATCCTACCTGCTCGAGCTCTAGCTGTGGAGAGTTTTGTGTTGGCAGTCATTCGTCTATCATTTTTCAGTAGCATCAAGTCACGTCACATCAGAGGAGGGGGTAGCTTTAGTACCTGCTAGTTTTTGCCAGTAGCTTGTCAACATCAGATTATCATACACGCTCCCTCCTCACAAAAAAGAAGCAGGGCACAAGAGCACATTTTTAGAACAACGGAACACATATCTATATTATCATCATTATAATGCTAATAATTTCACAAATTGTACCATGAAGTCTGTAGACTGGAACTTACAAGACATAGGAGTAACATAGCATGTTTAAAATGATTATTAGAAAACAAATTTATAAAGCATGACAGCTATAAGAAAAGGAAAAGAATGAAAAACAAAAAAGTCGCAGCAAGATAAAACAATTACTGATTGTTTGGTTCACATATGATATTTATTACTTTTGCAGTTTTATAGCTCCTTAATTCTTTACTTTAAATAGAGTGAATACATACTAACTGTTGGGCTGTGGTTTATAACTACTGTGTACTTATTATGATGTTTATAAGTTTTCATTGCTGAATGCTCATTAGCCACAGTGCATCACACCATACCCATACCTACTATGACAAGTCATGCATGATGTACGTGCTGTGCTGTATGAATAGTAATGTAATACCTGTACAACAAAACATAAAAATTAAAAAACTAGAAAGCATGAATAGTGTAATTAAAAAAGTTTCCAAAATAGTTCCTGCTTTGGGTGACATAGCTGAAGAATTTAACTCTTACTTTAGTAATATTGGAAAGCGGCTAGCTTCTAAATTTGATAACAATGATCATAGGCTTTCTCACTCTGAAATTAGTAACAGCTCTGATGGTGCTTTTGAACTTCAACATGTTAACGAAACTAGCGTGTTAACACTCATAACGCAAATGAAGCCAAATAAAGCTTCTGGCCTTGACCAAATCTCCGCCAACTTTGTTAAGCGTTTGTCAGACATTATTACTACTCCTCTATGTAAAATTATTAACCATTCTATCGATTGTGGAAAAATACCAACGAAATTAAAGGTAGCTAAAGTTTCATCATTATATAAAAAAGGTTCTGTCAATGAATGTGGGAATTATAGACCTATTTCAATTTTACCCATCTTCAGCAAAATAATGGAAAAATTAATAAACCAACAAATACTGACCTATTTAGAAAACAATAACCTCCTTACTCAAAATCAGTTTGGATTTAGACATAACAGGGGTACATCAGATGCAATTTCTAACTTTACAAACAAAATTTTAGAATCTTTTGATAAAGGTGAATCCGTACTAGGCATATTTATTGATTTTAGTAAAGCATTTGATACTATAGACCACAACATTTTAATTTATAAACTTAAAAAATATAATTTTAGCTCATCTGCTATTAAATGGATACATAATTATTTAACAGAAAGAACCCAAATCACAAAAATAAACAATACACTATCCAATGCACAAACTATTACTTGCGGTGTACCCCAAGGATCTGTGCTAGGTCCCACCTTGTTCCTAATATATATCAACGATCTTTGCGAAACCTTAAAATATGTAACACCAATTTTATATGCGGACGATACTAACTTATTTCTATAATCAAAAAATTTAAACAATGAATATGAGAAAATCTCTTCTGATCTTAAAAGACTATGTGAATGGTGCCAGATAAATAAGCTAACAATTAATTATGAAAAAACATCTTACATTATTTTTAAGAACTATCAAAATAAGTTCCAATTTGATTTGAAATTAACAATAAACGACAAACCAATAACAGCAGTTGACCAAGTAAAATTTTTAGGTGTGATAATTGATAGAAATTTAAACTGGTCATCCCACATTCAGAAAATATTATTAAATCTTCAACCAATTTCGGGACTTTTTTATCGTTTAAATGCATTCGCTCCTAAAAAAATTTTGATCATGTTATACTATTCACTTATACATTCCAGGCTGTGCTACTCTATAGAATCCTGGGGGAATGCATCCAGGGTCCATCTTGATAAAGTGATAAAATTTCAAAAGAAAATTGTCCGAATAATTCACCGCAAGCCTTTTGGATACCATTCTAAAGACCTGTTTAGGAAATCAAACATTTTACCAGTTGACAAGTTGTACAAATACAAACTGCTAATTAAAGCTCATAAAATCTTCTATTCAGAAAGCTTTTTGACACACTCTCACTATACTACTCGTCATCAGTTGCAATCTCTTCCTGTTCCATTTTATTCCTCATTTGCTGGTCAACGCACCTCAAATTTTGTAATATCTGCACTGTGGAATAAGTTGCCTAAATTTTTAAAGATTATACAGCCACTTGGTAAATTTAAAGCGGAATTGAGGCATCACCTCCACTCTGTTGAGTGATCTGTGGTGCCTTGTATGGTAATGCCAACATTGGGCCCGCGTACCACTAGCCATGCTATTTCGCACTGGGCCTCATCATCATTTCCGACAGCTTATTTTGATATACTGTTATTTGTTACTATGTTTCTTTTCTAATTGCTTGTTCTGCTCTTGTAAATTATCCTAGTTGTAAAACACTATGTTATGATGAAAATAAAACACACACACACACACACACACACACACACACACACACACACACACACACACACACACACACACACACACACACACACACACACACACACACACACACACACACACACACACACACACACACACACACACACACACACACACACACACACACACACACACACACACACACACACACACACACACACACACACACACACACACACACACACACACACACACACACACACACACACACACACACACACACACACACACACACACACACACACACACACACACACACACACACACACACACACACACACACACACACACACACACACACACACACACACACACACACACACACACACACACACACACACACACACACACACACACACACACACACACACACACACACACACACACACACACACACACACACACACACACACACACACACACACACACACACACACACACACACACACACACACACACACACACACACACACACACACACACACACACACACACACACACACACACACACACACACACACACACACACACACACACACACACACACACACACACACACACACACACACACACACACACACACACACACACACACACACACACACACACACACACACACACACACACACACACACACACACACACACACACACACACACACATCTCATATATAACACATGATGCATGTCACATGTCACATAATACATGTCACATGGCACATGTCACATGATACATGTCAAATGACACATATCAAATGACACATATCAAATGACACATGTCACATCTCACATGACACATGCCAAATGACACATGTCACACGACGATGCGACACATGATACACATATGTCGCATGATACATCAACTAACACATATACCACATGTCACATAATGTCACATGAAGTATGACAAAGGACACGAGAATGCTCAAGAATAAGTGTCTCACTCTATTTTGATGCGAAGTAGATCGAAACAAACAAAATTAAAGGCTTCATTTTACAACTTTTAGTGGCAAGCTTTTGAGTAAGCAGAATGCAAATATCATATCCTACATTGTTTTAATTATAACTATTTATAGTACAGGCTCTCAACTGTGGCCTTTAAGAATTCTAACAATAAAGAAGCAATTTCAAATAAATCTTACAACTACATTTAAAAAACAAAGATTAAAAAATGCGCTATACAGTAAAGTAGAGAATATAAAAGTGTGTAAGGTTAACTAAACTCATGCCTGTTTTTAGAAATTAGGTTATAGGTAATGAAAAAGATAAAGCAACAAAGAAACAATTGTAAACTATAGTAAACTAAATCTTGATTTTGTTTTCTCTTCAAATTCATTTAGGAGCTAAATTTAAATCTTAAAATTAACCACCTTTAAAAGGCATGAAATAAAAACTGTACTAATACACAGTAAAACGGAAACATATAAATTTTTGAAGGTCAACTAAACTTATGCATATTTGCAGACATTGCAGACAGACTGGCTAATGTGAGAGTAACAGTTGGTGACATGGATACTAACTTTGATGATCCATCAGAAGAAGAGATCTGTGATTATCTTCCTGGAAAACCACCAGCAGATATATTTCTGGTTACATGTCAGACTAGAATGCATGGCAGATATGTGAGAGTAACAGCTCTAGAAGTGGAAGAGCCTCTCAACATCTATGAGCTAGAAATTCATGGGCTGGAATTATTGAAATAAATTAGTTGATGGCTCTTACAAACTATGAAGATATTAGCACAAACAATTATTGTTCCATACCCAACACCTCTCATATCATTGAAGTGTCTATATTTGAAATCTCTTGTTTGTACAAGATTACTATTCAAAATGAGCAATTATTAAGCTGTATTATTAGAGGATATCAATATAATTATGTTGTATTATAATAATTTCATAATCCAGCTACCAAATCCAAGCCTAATCCATGAAACAGTCATAGTCAATAGTCGTATGGAGTGACAGAGAGATAATAAATTCATATATCATATAATCCTATTCAAAGTTATAAATTTTTATTTGGTGTATTTGGTGTATTATTTGCTGTGTTTTTGCTTGATGAACGAACAATTATTTCTTATCCAATAGACATAAATTGTTTTTTGAATGCTGTAATGCCATCATACATGGTTTTGTGTATGTGAAGATGTGCAATTTAAATCATGCTACTATTAATGTTACCCAAATGCGCTGTGTGATATTTATAAAAAAGATTTATATTGTGACATAAATGTGAATTATGCTTTTAATATACGCTTTAGATTTATTTCAATAAAATTATACATGCAAAGTTATGTAAGGCTAACTAGCACAACTAAAACATTCACTACAAAATTTGAATATGAAATTACTAAATCTTATTATAAAACTCTCTGAAATAGGTTCAGAAATTTGTCTCTGGCATTTCCTCACTGCCATAACTTTGGGGCAGAGTTTCTTGTGACACATTGTCTGATTCATCAACTGACACATCTTTCAACTCACTGGGTGACACAATCTCTGACACACTGGGTGACACATTTTCTGATTCACTGGCTGACACATTCTTTGACTGGCCATTTACCTTAGAGCCAACAGTTTGGAGGTACCTGTTTCCTACTTGGGAACTGAGAGATCTTTTCAATTTAGGGGAAGACTCTGACAGTGACGTGGTTGATTTTCTTTTATTAGCAGATAAAAATAGAGTACGCATAGTCTTCATAGCAGTGTCCGTCTCCACTTTACAGTTATCAGGTGAAACTTTTGCACTAAGACTTGTAGCCTGTGCTTCAAGCAATTCTTTTAATTGGGTGTATGCCTTGACTACCATAGTTTCAGCTAGAGTTGTTTTTCTCAGGCTATTTGTAGCTTGCGGCTCCAACAATTCTTGAAGTTGGGTGCGTACTTTGGTTCCAGTAGCTTTGTCTGGAGTAGCTACACCTAGGTGACTTTTAGCCTGTGATTCAAATGAGTCTTGGGGTTGGGTTCTGACTGTGACTTCCGTAGTTTCTATTGGAACTGTGTCATCCAGGTAGATGTTTGTGGAATCTGAGTGCGGAGACTGACTGGATAGAGATAGAGTGTCTGATGAATGAGGTGAAGACATCATTGCTGGTGGGGCAGTAGAAGCTTCCGGATTGAACTCTATTTCTCTGTCAGGTGTCAGGTATTGTACTGACCATGGCCCAAATGTCTCAGATGTAATGTTGACTCTTTTTTCATCAACCAGCATGGTAAAACTATTCTCATCAAGGTCTGAAAAGACTCTGCCCACCAGTTGTTCAAGTGGAATGTCATTGGTTTTATTTGCATCTATATTTGCTAAGCATACTTTATCCTCTCCTGTAAGAGAAGGATCTAGAATAAAAGGCTTCTCCTGGTTTTGGAATATCAGAAAAGCTTCTTGCTTAGTCCTAGGGAACTTTCGACCATTAATAAAGCTTGGGTCACCGAGTATGGAAAGCGTTTTCTTATCTCTTTTTTTATAAAGCTTATCGGCAAGATGTGGCAAATCTTCCTGCAATGTACACAAGCAATTCAAGAGATTTATTATGACTTTAGGTTAGAGTTGTCCAACTTTTTCAGAGCAAGAGCCACTTAAAGAGAATATGCTGGTGATAAAGTCCCCAGCGTCAGCTGAAGTAATGTGTTTACATAGTGTCTTGTGGTGCAATGGTTAGCACACTTGCCTGCAAGCCAGAGGTCACGGGTTCGATTCCCTGTGGGAGCAAAATTATTTTACAAGCTATTTTGGCCAGAGAACTGGGTATAGCTTATAGTGATAAGTTTACCCAATGTCTCAATGGCGCAATGCTGAGCACACTTGCTTGCAAGCCAGAGGTCTCGGGTTCGATTCCCAGTGAGGGAAAAATTACTTTACATCAGTATTGTTAAATTTTTTCTATTGCAAATTGTTATGAATCATTACACAATAAAGTTCCAATAGTTAATGCAGGCTATATATTTTCTAGCATGTGTATAAATAAGGCAATTTGATATCACTTTAGACCAATGACTGATAAAAAAGTTGTGTTCTATTTACACCTTACCCATCCTCTAGCTACGATGTTTTGCAGCTGCTTAGAGCATGACTCAATGTAAAACCAGACAGAATAACTCATCTCCAAAAGTGTCTCCTCTGTCTCATCAACAAACTCAATCTCTCGAACTAGTAACAACATCTACAACCAATCATATTGCTTGAAAAATAACAAGTTACTATATATAGAACTACAAGTCTAAGGACTTGACACTAAAGACAATGACTATTTTGCTATATTTTCAAACAAAGTATTCCGTTCATTATTGTTTCAACAAGCTTGCATTTTTGCAGAAAACTACCGAAACGTACTTCTTAGAGCTTACAATGGCGAGTAGGATATAAAACTACAAAATATTGTTTTAAGATAAAAAAAGCAAAAATCACAGATGAAGTGCAATTTTGAAGTGAAGAGTTTAAATACATTTTGAAAAACTCTTAAATGACTCCCTAGAATAAAACATATCAATATAATGCACTAAGCTTCTATAGATGTAGAAAATGTAATTTAAAAATTGAGCTTCCGGCAGCAGTTGACATTGTTATACGTCAGACTTTGCTACAGGCAGACACACAGTCGTGAAGTTCAATTTGGTGTCTATTATGGGTAAACACTAAAATCAGTTTCAATTTGCCACAAAATAGAAAAGTTCATGCAAATTTAAAGTCAATATCCCTGTGAGAAATCTCTGACAGAAAGGGTTTTTGTTAAAGCCGGCTACGGATTTGTTAAAATAGGGCACAGGAGCAATTTTGACTGGATGCTCTTCCTAACATCAGCAATAGCCTTTTTCGGGCTCAAACCCATGACTTCTTGTTTACTAGACAAACTTTCTAACTCCTAGACCTCGGCTGCGTCCTAATTTGCCACAAAATAAACCTTTTTTATTTTTCAAAAAAAGTTACCCATTTCATTGCTCTATTTGACAGTATTAACATTAAATGAAGAACTAAACAAACTATATGATTTAGTGCAACGTACCGTCATGATTTGATCGTAGGTGATAATATTCTTGTCAGGAAGTACAAACTGTCCAATGACTTCCTGTAGCACATCCTCATCTTGATGCACAATGATTCGTCTGTTCAAGGCTTTAATTAGTTTGTGATATGGTTCTGAGGTTTCAATCCAGTTTCCTGACAAAAAATATGCAACTTTAACAGAAAGACTTATATACAAATTTTAATTAGCAATTCTAACTATTTATAACATAATGAAATACACAGAGCATACACTTTTTTATGCTGTAGATATTTATTGATTTTTACCTAATTTTTACATCAAATTTTAGAAAAACATGTGAAACCGAAATTTCATCTTGTGCTTGTTTAAACGTTTAAAGATAAATTAAGAATTAAAATTACAATGAAATGCAAGGATTTAATTACACCGAAGGTCAAAGTTCAAAAGTCAAAGTTGCAACTGAAACATCTTATATCATATTAGTCATCAAATACCAAAAATAACTGGTCTTTAAATGATACTTTTCTTAAAAAGCGCCATCTAACAATGAATAATAATGTGGAATATTTTAAAAGTAGTAACTAAATCTGTGCCCTTATGCGCCATTTTTGAGCTTATACCATATTCATGCAGAATGATTCCAATGCGTCTTTGCAAACTGCTGTAACCCATATTTTCTAGACTTTGGCTTTCCAAGAAATCTCTGGCAATAGACAGAAAAATCAAACCATCAATCATATCACATGATTTCGTATACAGATTATAATTCTAAAGTAATTGCAACGTTATCATAGTAATATTAGCAATAGTTATAAAATAGAAAGAATAATGTAATATTTATATTAATATAGTTACTTTATAAACAACAAAGAAATACAAAAAATATAACAATAAGAGCATAAAAATGAATATTGGCAATGATAACCTAATAACAGCATAACAATCCTAATAATATTTTATTGACTATAACATAGCACTATAGCACTAGCTAGTTTATAATATATTGACAATAACATAGCACTAGCGAGTTTATAATATACTGACTATAACATAGCATTATAGCTAGCGTATAGTAATATAAGTTATTACATATTACTTATATTATTATAACAGCAGTAGCTTTCATTAGCAACAGCAATAAAAATATAGATATCAACAGAAATACTTATAAAATATTCCACATTATGATATTACTAATACTACTACAGCAATGATAGAGAGCAGCCGGGTCTAGGGGTTAGAATGTTTGCCTAGTAAGCATAAAGTCATGGGTTCAAACCCTGAAAAAGGCCATTAGTGATGTTAGGAAGAGCATCCAGTCATAATTGTTCATGTGCAACATCTGAATAGCCCAATTTACCAACAACTCCTTCTATCAGGGGTTTCTCACAGGGATAGTGAATATAAACTTGCGTGAGTTATCACTCTAATAACAATATCTTGGAAGCAGTAAAAGCACCAACCCAGCCTCACTGAACATCATCATTGCAGAGTAAATCATTTCCTTTCCATTCTTATAGTGGAGTGTGTCAGGTGATGAGGCCACAACGTGAAACTGAGATTTGAATGCAAGAGCTTCTTGCCGCCTTCTCCTAGATATTCGTTGGTGGGCTGTAGATGGGACCACTGCCTTTTCATCTCGCCCAGAACTCTAGAACATTCCGAACAATTTAATACCTTACAGAAAAGAGAAGCCATTAAATTCAGAAATGAGGAACTTACCGTTGTTGCAATCTTTGACTCTAAGCCATCGGATGTTACAGAAGCGATGTGATTGGTTGAACTTGATTGCTCTGTAGAACTCTGCTGGGGAGATGGTGAGGTTGTGGTTAAAGAAGAAGACTCAGTAGCTTTCAAATGGAGTCTTACTTTCTGCATCTAAAAGAAAGTTAAAATTTTTAGTTGATTTTGAAAAGAGTTCAGAAATGTCATGTTTATCTTTGATTTGAGAGAATTTAAAATTCAGCCATACTTTTAACTCTAGAGATATTTTGAGTAAAGTTGAAAAAATAAATAAAAACTGTCCCATACTTAATTTGGTATTAGAAATTGTTAAACAGCGAGTGCGCACCTACACATACACACACACACCCACACTCACATACACACCCACACTCACACACACACACACACACATACAAGCACACACAAGTATACATTCACACACAGACGCAAGCCTTCGCGCATGCACACACTCACACATGCACGCAAACAGACGCAGCATGCACAATTATATACATAATGTATTTAAAAAAGCAGGCAAATTAAATTTAAAAAAAATAGTAAATCTAATATACACATTGTTTGATATACAATATAGTCCTATCATGTACAATATATGTCACAAGTATATTGCTGCAGATCTTGTATTATTTATTAAGATGCCTAATTCTACCAGAGTGTTAAGCAGAGTGCAGCTAAAATACAAAATAGTTGCTAACAATTTGCTGAGTGAGAGTAGAGCAGAGTTTCTGGATAAGTTGACAAGCCCTTGTGAGCAGTGCGTAGGCTTTTGTCACGTTCTGATGTAACAAGTACGTGTTTACCAGGTCTCCAACCACTACCAGCACCTAAAGAAGCAGAGAATGGTAAGGTAACATGATAAGATATACGATATATGAGATGACTTTGCTAAGTACTTGAATTAATTTTTAAACATTTCAAACAGCAAAAGTTAGAGTTTGTATTGAAAAGGCTAAGCATCACAAACCATATATTTAAACTCTTGCTAATTTCTTTCTCATTCTAAAATTATCTGCCTGTCTTTGGTTTAAAAGACGATTTAGACCTGAAATTGCAATTTTTTGTAGCATTTCAGTTTTAAATATTTGTAGAGTTGCTATAAGAGTTAGTCTATAGTTGTAAATTTAACTCAGCATGTTGAAAATCTTAGCAGGGTCAGTTTACTTAACTTAGTGCACATGTACTAGTTTCTAGCTAACTTTTCCAATTTAGCAGATAATGTATACATTTTCTTGCATTAAAATGATGAAATATTAACCATTTTGTATTTGTTATTATTTTATCATTTTGCTGCAAGGATTTGCATACATTAGCAACTCAATTGTGAAAAACAGCTTAAAACTATTATATATATTATAATGAGTGCTGAATTGAGTAAAATTTTAGCTATTAAATTAAATTAATTCAATTAAATTAATTTAAATTAAATTAATTAATTAATTTTAAATTAATTAATTAAATTCTATACCATCCAAAGAGATTCTCCAGAAAATTCCTGTGTCTTGGCATTATAGAAGTTCTGAATGATTAACACCTGCAGCTTGAACTCTATCTGTGCTGTTTGCAGAGACAATGGAAGCTCTTCCAGAAAATTATCAACCAGTATGGAGTACATTGGTTGACTTCTGTGTTTTTCAACTGCAAGATATACAGCTGCTATAGAATTCTAGTCAATATGTAAGCAAACTGTAAAATATTTCCTTCACCCGGATTCGAACCACAGACCTTTGGCTTACAAGCTTGCACACTGACCATTACTCCAGAAGGATTACTGAGTATTTTCAATACTACACAAATAGATATTATTAGTACTATATAAGAAGCATTGTTGTTTTATTACTTTATTAGGCAAAGTAATAAAACCGCAATGTTTCTCATATACTTATTCATAATTAAATTGCTAGCTAATAAAGATACATTTAAATAGATATTAACACTAGCTTTACCACTCAATTGGGAACGTTGAAAGACCAAATCCGTGAGAAAAATTTTTTTTTTTTATTATAGACTAACCAGGGTTGGGGTCAATTACATGTAAATGTAATTAATTACAATTACAATTACATGAAGATTTGTCAATTACAATTACAATTATAATTACAGTTAAAAATAAATGTAATTAATTACAATTACAATTACATGGCAATGTAATTAATTACAATTACAATTACTTTTGTTCTCACAAGAAATAAATAGAAGTCACTTCTAGGGTCTAACTACCAGGGGCAGTGTTGACAGTGGTGAACCTCTTTTATTTTCTACAGTGATACTATAGGGTCATTCCATACCAAATCAACCAACTTTCAAGGGGTCCCACGTCTTTGTGTCTCAGATTTTGCTCATATTTACACTAAATGAACCTACACATGTTCAGATTACCATTCGTGAATATTTCTGGCCGGACACAAAAACATTTTGAGAAATTACTACTTTGGTGAACAAAGGTTGGAAAATATTTGGAGGAAAATTTGTGATTTACACTTTTAGACCAATTTATAAGTAATTTAAAATTTGATTAGGCGAGTATTTAAAATTTTTCCAAATTTACAAAGATTTGTTCATATTCAATGACTTTGCATATATGCACACAAAGTATTCTGTATATAGTATGTGTTGCTACTAGTGCAAATTGATAGGTATTGTCAAATCACACAGCAAATTTTAAAGCTCAGTCTAGAAAAATGATTGAGATATAGACGTTTATAGATTAGTCTAAAAGTAGAAATCACAAATTTTCCTCAAAATGTTTCTCAACCTTTGTCTACAAAAATAGTCAGTTCTCAAAAGAAATTTGTGTCAGGTCAGAAATACTGTAGAAGAGTACTTGAGGCATGTGTAGGTCTATTTGGTGTAAACATGAACAAAATCGGAGACGCAAATAGACGCGGGCAATTCGGTGAGTTAGCATGGAATGACCCTATGCTATATTGACCAAACTATCTGAACTTGTTATTTAACAGTAGGCATTGTAGAAAAAGAAGGAGTTTTTTAAGATTTAAAAGTTTGAAGTAATTGACATGTAATTATAAAGTAATTGTAAAAATCAATTACATTAGATATGTAATTAATTACAATTACAATTACAATTACATTTTTAAACCTCAATTACAAATTACATTCAATTACTTAAAAAAATGTAATTAATTACAGCCAATTACAATTACAAATTACAATTACCCCAACCCTGAGACTAACACTCAAGTTTTATTCTGTTTTTGCAGTTGATGAATCATCAGATTATAGAAAGAAATATAACAAACTAGAAAACAGCTATGCTCAATAATTAAAAAAAATAAACAAGTTTTTGCACTAAAACATGCATTACTATATTAAGATGGTGATTGAACCTACATACAGTGTCACATTATATCCTTTAGGCTGGGAATTTAATTATAATGTATTTGAGCTTAAATTTAATGGTGGAGCGTGTTTCAATAGGGGTATTGCATAAACAAAAAATAAATAAAATGAAATAAAACTAACTTTCCAAGTCCACAAAGTTATAGATGGATACTTTGCAAAGATCTTCCGTTACTCCTGTTATTTCTCGAAAATCTTTTTTAACCTCATCCTCGACTCCTTCAGATAAACTAAAACAGTAGGATTCTACCAAGTTCAAATGTCAAGGTATTTACTACTACAATTTTTAATTCTCTATCCACTTGTTAAGAACACAACTCCAACTAATCAGTATAGTTTGCTTTACTGCAAAAGAAGCTTTCAGTAGAATGATTGCTGCAACTGAATACCCAGTTTCATACATTATAGCCAGAGGTCCTTGGAATGGGAAGGAGAGCTACATGTACAATTAATGTGAGCTAAGACAAATGATTACACAATGAAAGGAACTGTAAAGTGTAGTAGTAATCTGAGGGAGTTGAGTGGCCAGGAGAGCTTGATAACTGAAGGAGTAGTAGAGAGGCCAGTGGAGTTCAGAGAACTGGGTGAGATGTAGCGGTGTGTTAACCCAGCAGCCCCTGTGGTGCAATTGGTAAGCTTGCCTGCTGGCAAGCCGGAGGTCTGTGGTTTGAATCCCAGTAGGGGCCAATTATTTTTCACATGAACAGATGAGCCTAGAGTTGTTTGTGTTATTTGTCAATGATATTCTGAGCTACTCCTACGTCCACTATTGTAAGTGTTCCATAGACTTATCTCAGTTTAGGATATAAAGTTATATGGGCATATTGGAGGGAGCAGCCGTGGTCTAGGGGTTAGAGCGTCTGCCTAGTAATAGTAAGCACGAAGGTCATGGGTTCGAGCTCAGACAAAGGCCATTGGTGATGTTAGGAAAAGCATTCAGTTATAATTAATTCTGTGCCTCATCTTAATAAGTACTTAGCCCCATTTAACAAAAACCCCTTCCATCAGGGGTTTTTCTCACAAGGATGGTTAATATAAACTTTCATGAGTTTATATGGCTAGATTGGCATATTTATATGACCAAAACAGCTCTCCTAAGCTAACTATAAGTAGTGAAAGTAAATTGTCTTTATGCTATCAGGTAAAAAATGACTGATTGCTACTTAATAATACCGAAAACAATAATTTTACTAGCGAAATGTAAAAATTATAAAGTAACTAAAAACAAGCTATAAAAACTATTTCTTTTTATAAGTCATCAGATAGCATTCTGTTATTAAGTAACCTTACAAACGATGCCAGTTTAGAAACTTACCTCTTGTATGCAAACATAACGAACACAACTTCTGGTCTCAGTGCTCTGATTAGGAAATCCTTTTTAGGAATAGAAGGATGAGTGGACATGACTCAAATTGTTTACTGCCTCTACAACACATCGAAGAATTCTGAAATATTTACTTTATTATTTAATGTGCTCATAACTTGAGCTAAGATTGCAACGATGTACAGCAACAGAATATTTTTATTACTGTGAGTTGCTCTTCTCTTCATTAAATGTGGCTTGACAAGTATATTGCAATGATTTATTTATTGTTTGTAAATGCATGAGCTGGCTCATCAAAAACAGCAAACCTTATTAAAAATTATTAGCCTATCAAATTATACAATTAAATTCTGAATTATGTAAAATTGTCAATCTTAAAATGCTGAATGACGCACTAATTAGGTAATTTTTAACACATTTTTTAACATATACAATTAATAATTATTTATGTATTGTACCATTTAGCTACCAAATTGTTTAAAATTATCAAAGTCTTTTATAAAAATTGATATTTGCAAATTATAACTAATTCAAATATTTTACTACTAAAATATGCACGCTTAGAAATTCAGGTATGAGCTTACCTCAACTCTGTAAAATATTAGCACCTGGCGATATTCCAGCTCCTTCTTTGAATGATCTGACTAGGAGGCCTTACTACTAGCTTTTATTTATAGAGCAAAACTTGAAGGAGTATTGGAAAGAAAAGCTTTTATAATTGGTAGCTTTTCTAATAGCTTTGCACTAACAACCTTTGTTTGGCTATCTTGTACTTGGTGCACTCAATATGACTACAAAACTCTATTACATAATTTTAACAGTACACCAGCTGTGTTTATGGCAAAACTAAAACTTGAAGACTAAAACTTGATGTGTGTGACATTCATTGCCTAGGTTTCTAATTACTAACACAATTAATTATTTTTCTGCCATCATAATTATGCAGCAATATACTCAAAATAGATTTTGTAGAATCTTCAAAAAACACAACATACTAAAGATCTTGCAATACCAATTTTAGACTTGATTGTAGTCCCAATCGCATAAATATATTGTGTTTTTGCATTTTTATTGTTCAATTTGAACCTGCATTTATAACAATGTTCAAGTAAATAATAAAAATAAAAAACTTAATAAATAGTTTATGACTTCCATTATGTTAAAACGTATACAAAATGTAAGTGATAGTTCAACTTTTTGTTATAATCCAATTAAATTAATTATTACTAATTTATTTTTCCAGCTAATTTATTTATAAATCATAGGTGCTCTTTATTTGAAAATATTTGACAAAAATTCAAAATATTAAAAAAATATTTTACTTGAATGATTTAAAATCTCCTTTCATAACTACAAAAAATAATTCTTGTTTTTACAAATAAATCAAACTAATATATTAAGCAAAATTGATTAAAAAAGCTTTCTTACAATCTGATAAGTCATCAAAACAAAATGATTACACCTGTGATGTCCTTGGCACTGTGCATAACTCAAGTAAGATTCACAACTCTGATTATGTATTTCTTGATCATTTAAAAAATATATGTTATATATAAAATAATAAATTTTTATGTTTGAGCACATACTTTGTTGTTAAATATTTCTCAATTTGAGAATATATAATTGTATAACTTTTTATCATGAACTTTTATATAGTCATCTCTGTAAAACCTTTACCTACCAAAGTAACTGCATGGTAAAACTATGGGTATTATTAATAAAAAAAAATCTTTTAAAGTGCATAGTATGAGTATATTTAAAGTAGGATTTTGCAAAATCTGCATAAAAATAGTATATTGCCTAAATTTATAAACATAAACTAAATTGAAAAGAATAGAATGTGTCTTATATGATGTCTCTGTTTTAGTAAATATACTTCCTAAAATATTTTATTGTGTTTTTTATCTAATATATAAAAATATTTGACCTGTAGATGTTTTCTGCAGTTTGCTTTGCACAAGACAGGCAAATCTTTAAGACAAAAATTCAGGGGTAAGCTTAAATTATTGCAGAGTTAAATACCAAGATACTTTTTTATTTTATGTAATAAACCTATAACTTTATATTATTAAACTAATCTTATTTATAAGTAGTTTCTATTTGATTAACAGTAGTTACAAAACTAAGTTTTAAATATTTTATTGTGTTTATTTTATGTTTTAAATTGTAGCTAAAATTATTTGCATTTATATTTTTGCAATTATAAAAACATGCATATTTCAAGCTCTAGTAACCGCAAAGAATTGGAAAATTATACAATTTGAAATTTTATACAGAATACAAAACACAAAAAATGTCAAAAACAATTAATCTTCATTTGACTCACAGTAGTACATCAATAAATATAAATTCTATAACATAGATGCTATTAAAAACAATCTTTTTTAAATTTATTTTTAGATATGAATTTGGTTCTTTGAAACTTCTAAGACATTTAAATATAGTCAGTGATACGCCTGTCATGCATTCAATTAAACCAGATCCACAGATAAACGGCAATTATCTCATTACGACTAGGTGTGCATTGTATACATACAACCCACTGATAGATCGCCTGGATCACCTTGGAGGTAAAGAAGGTGACTGTCGACACAGAGATGGCAAGGATCCAAGATTCAGTGTCTTGACTGGTGCCATCCAGTCACCAGACAACGCTTCTCTTTTGTGGTTGACAGATTCCGGAAACCACTGTTTCCGAGAGTTTGACAGAACGACTAATTCAACCAACCGTAGGTTCATGTTCAATTGTGGAAAAGCTGGCGAGAAAGATGGAACAATGAAGAATTCCCTTTTAAGGAGTCCAGATTATTTGATTCATTACAAGACCAGTTGCACTGAACGCACCTGCCAGAAATTCTATTTCTATGACACAGGGCAGAGAAAACTCAAACACATCTGGCATTTTACTGACAATGGGGCGTATGACTTTTGGTTCCTTGCTACAGCAAAAGATTGGAAGCTAGACACTAGGGGGATGGCGTTTGATTTATCTGCTAACTATTTGTACATGGCATATGAAAAAAGTATTGAAAGAATTAACATGAAGACCAACAAGACAGAGTTTCTTATCATAGAACCGGACTATGGGTACAATGACGGTCCATTTGCCGATGCTTCAGCTTCTTTATTATTAGACCTTGCTTTTATAACAGATGATTTGTTTGTGATAGCTGATTATACCAACTCAATAATCCGGGTGTTTGACATCTCTACCAGAAACGTTTATTCCATTTGCCGGTATCAGACTGAGCATGCTGAACTTTTTGTACCTGGTCCAATCAACTATTGCCACATGAAGAAACCACGCTCAATTACAGTTAGTACACGAAAAGATGGCGGACTATACGTAGTAACAGGAAACTATATCTACCACATTGGCTATTCAAGTATGTGAAAGTTTTATAATTAATTATTTTATTGAGTTGTGAACTGCAAATCAATAACAAAAAACTTTCGAGTAGGTGTTTTTTATAGTAAAAGTTGTATAAGGATTATTTTGATTTGTAACTACTTTTGTTTAGAAATTACTACAACCACAACTACTACAACAACAACCACAACTACTACAACAACAACTACAACTACTACAACAACAACCACAACTACTACACCAACAACTACTACTACTACTACTACTAAAAAGCCGACAACAACGAAACGCACCACTAAGGCACCAAATCCAACCATAAAAAAGACGACAAGAAATGGAGTGTTTGAGACAACCATGTTACTGAGTACAACAGATTGGATTGGAAACTCTACAAACACGACAGATCTTTCTGGGTTGTCAGATAACTCCTCTAGTCAAAGCTCTTATTTATATGGAGGAATTGGCCTGGCCTGTTTATTCATTATTTTTGTAGTTGTATACTTTACCAGCAGACCACCAAGTAAGTTTTGTATATTATATTGTGACCACATAGTAATGTTGTTGTATATATGACCACCTAGTGAGTCTTATATATATGGCCACATAGTAATGTTTGTATATATGACCACCCAGTAAGATTTTCCAAACCACCAAGGGACATCTTTTATTTCAGAAATAATTAGCTTGTATTTCTCGTGCATTATAAAAAACTCTCGCAAGTTTACAGTCACTCCAGCACACAATAACCGCGGTGAAAGGTAACCAAAGGTGACTATCCCTGTGAAAAACCCCTGATGCTAAATCTTTTTAAATTGAGCTAAGTAAGGACTTATTCAGATGTAGCAAAAGAGCAATTGTGACTGGGTGCTTTTCCTAACACCACCGGTGGTTTTTCGTGGGCCTAAACCAATGACTTCATAATTACTAAGCCAAACCCTTTAACCCCTAGACCACGGCTGCTTCCCATTTCTGGTATATTTTATAGCAGCAAGCAATGAAAAGTCATAAATTACATTATGCTTATAGTAGGTCAAAGCTAGCCTTTGAATTCATTCAGTTCCCAATCTTATTTACGATTTAGTTTATGCGTTTGCATATTTCCAAAACAATTAATTATCATGAAACACAGGCTAACCATGGTTTTGCTATTTTAAAAAAATATTATATATTAGTTCTCTCAAGATGTTTTATTTTTATTTTGTCATTCAATGTTGAAGTTGTCACATAGAATTTTAATTTGTAATTTTGGCATAAAAGGAAATTGGTGCATTTGAATTTATCGAATGCTTATGTTTACTTTCTGAAATATGCGTTTAATCATACGGAGATTAAAATTACCATGACATAAAAACCAGCATACTACATGATAAAACATAAATTTACATGATATTGCAACTATCAATTAAAATGAAATTGCAGCTAATATCTCTACCGCTAAAATTTGAACATTCTTTTTTTTTCTGAAAGCAGCTAATTTTTAACATTTTAAATTTTAGATATTTATAAAAGACGACCACCGTCTATTGCTAGTGGAAGTCTAGGTCATAGGCATGGTAAGTTTTAAATGTAGAGCTTGGCAATGGTTTATTTAACTGAATTATAATTTTAGAACTTACCACTACAGTAATGTTGGTAAAATTACAGCAATGTTGCTTATACTGATATGTAGTATTAGCACTGTTGTAATGCTATTTTAATGTTGCTCAGTTTATACTATTGAGTTATAATAAAAATATATTGATAAATGTTTGTTTTAGGAAGTCCAAGCTTTTCTAGCCGAGGTTCTCACAAGAAACGCAAAAAAAATAAAAGGCGATCCAAGAAATGATATCTTTTTAATTGAAAAAAAAAAACATTTTTAGTTTTTTTAACAATTTATATAATCATTTTTATCATTTTTATGATTATAAAAACATTAATGCTAATTGTGAATACACAATTTAATTTTTAACAAACCTAAAAAATAGTACAAAAAATATTCAAAAATCTGTGCTTGAATTTTGTAGGCGACTTTAGAGTTGTCTTATTTTCCAGATATAAATGTTATTTTGCTGTGTTGGGAGTTTGTCTCTTATATTGTGACCTTCGAACTTTGCTTCTTGAAGATTGCCGCTTCATACCTTTCTTTTTTGTTGACCTTCCTAAAAAAATAATATAAATAATGAATTTATAACTTTCACTTTTTAAAGCAGTGTATTTTAAAATTATAGTTTTTAAAAAATGTTTTGTTTAGAATAATAGTTAGAGGTATAAGATCGACAATTTTTTAACCTTACTTTTTCTTTTTCTTTTGGGCTTGGCTTTATTTGGTTTAGATACTTGGTTAATAGTGTTTGGCGAAGGTTGTTTAGACATGTCATCAAACTCACCTGTAATAAATAAGCGACTAGCAGCGACGTCATGTTTTCTAGCACATTTAATAACACAGCAAAAAAGCTTGTTATCCCCACCCAGGAAGCTAACCACACTCCTTCAATATGCAAGCAAGTATTACAATATGAAAGCTATTGTACTTCATAACACAACATTTCGCCCAGTTCTCAAGAACCTCGCTTGTCCCACTGCAACCCAATCAGTCCCTATATAAGTTCACTAGTCTCTGAAGTCTCTATTATAGAAGAAATATATCTCACAACATTCTCAACTGAAGTGTGTTGGGAAACCTTTACCCCATCAAGAGTTGAACCTATAAAGATCTCAAAACTGCTAGCTATAGAATGCTAACCACTACAGCACGTGGGATATCACAACAGTACAGAAGCAGCTGATAATTCTGGTTGAATGCATTGGAAAACTGTTTGTCTCAAACACCCAACATTTATTTTACTTTGTTAGTCTATTATTAGTCTATTTTTTAGTCTATAATATTAGGCTGATTATGTTAAAAAAAGTCATAATAAGACTCTGAGGACTGAATTATAGCAATTAGCAATTAGCAATTAGCAACTGGCAATGAGCAACTAATTTTTGCCAAAATAAAATAAAGATTGCTCCATTTCTACAACACAATACATTGTAGGTAGCTGAAAATGTTAATTAAATTATGTAAAACACATTATAGTTACCTTTAAAATAGCTGTGCTGTGATAAATAAGAATGTTTACTGGCCTTTGAAGATCTTTGTAGCGTTTCTTTACTTTTGGTTTTGGCTGCTAAAAATCAAACAATAACATCTTAGTCATCACAAAGATTTAGTAAGCTTAGTGCAGTAAACATAACTTCAATGATAAATTAAAAATAGTTATGCATATAAAATATTTTCAAGTGAGTTGGTGAAAGTGCACAAAATTCATCAATTTTTAAAAAAAATTTCAAGGGTGTTTTCTAGATGCTTTCAATAAAGGAAGTTATAATAGTTTAGATAAGTTTCCTGTTATGCCTGTTTTCACAATAATGAAAGAGCCAAACCTTTTGTTGTGAACTAATAATAAATAAGAAAATAGATTTGCTTTGCTTATTAGAAACAAAATTGTTGAATAATTAAACTCACAACTATGCCCAGACATGACAATAAGTACAACTAAGCTGATTATTAAAGCCGAGAGTGCTGCCGTTATTCCATATAATAAATGATCTTTTTTGCTGCCAGCAAAATTGTCTACTGTTGCTTGTATTCTGGCAGCCAGAAGATCCAGTGTGTCATTAAATTCTGCTGAGGTAGAAAGATTTGTTTCCAAAGCTAACAGAACTGGAAAATACAGTTTAAAATAATGTCAAAAGCTATTTGTAGTATATTTATCTAGTTTTAATAGCACATCCTAATCCGCATTATGAGTTAAAAATCCTATGAAACAAAGCACAATAGATCAGTTAGTATGTTTCTGTTTACTATGCACAAAACCATCTAAAAAGTTTACTTATGCTGAAGTTTCCGCCAGTACCCATGGATGCAGTTGTATGTAGGCTTATGCTCAAAAAATGTAGATATGTGACTAGCATAATACAATCCCAACCTGTAAGATCTAACTCGTAGACATTAGAAACAGTAAGAATAGCTAGTTTATCTTCTGTAGTATGATGTGCTGACATAAAAGTTGGCTGTTCATCAACACAAATAGTCTCAGTTTGGCTTACGACTTTGGAAACTACGCAGAGAGATGAAATTGTCTCATTGTATGCATCTACAATTCTTAATCTATAGTTTCCATAATCAACTACTAGATATAAGCTGTCTTGGAGAAACAGAATATTTCTTGCATTATAAAAACTTGCAGTGTCTGCGCCACCATCCATCTGGCCAATGCCATTATGACCTGTATTATACTCAACCGTTCCATTATCAAGCCTCACCCGACCTATCCCAGTAGAGTAAACCAAGTAGATATAGTTGGCAGATGGATCATATGTTAACCCTCTGCATTTTTCCTCCCAACTTAGATAAGTCTCTACAATCCATTCATTAGTCTCAGAGTCAAAGTACAGATGTTTCAGCACCAAATACTTATTGTCATATAACACTGATTGTGACGAATTTTTGGGATTCACACTCAAAGCCACAGGCTTGCCGAATCTAGCAGCAGCTGCAACCCCATCACTGTTCGCCATCACTTTACACAGTCCCGCAAATGTCTGAACTTCAACGATAATAAGATCAAGAGTTCTTATGCAATTATTGTCTGAGTCTAAAATCCAGATTTGGCCTGGCTCTTCTGGTGAAGGAACCAGATGAGTAATGCCATTGAATAGAGCTGATGTAGCCACGGAGTCTTTGTAACCACAAGAACTGTCACCTGCTATGAGTGTCAGAGTTGTGTCTAGTGTGTTGAGATTGTAGATGCTACACCGACTTGCTAACAAGTACTGGGCGCTGTGAAATGGGTCTGCTATCATGCTTGTAAACACTGGAAAGTCATTGGTTGATGAATAATGTGCAGTTAGGTTGTAAATTAAAGTTTTGTTGCCAAACAAAAACCTGAAAAAAATTAATAAAATTAATTGCAATTTTTACCAATTGACAATAGTTGCTTTTTGTATCAGAACAAGCTCTAAAATTAAAATGTTTTCTTATTAATTTTTGTAGTGCAATAGACTAAGGTTAATTTTTAAACATTACAAAATATGAAGTAATGTCCTATGAACCTAGTTTAGTCTAAGAACTTTCACTGCAATAGTTTTTAAATTAAGCACTTCAATTTTTAAAATACAAGCTGTCATAAAACATTCTTTTTTATAATATGTACAGACCCTTGGACATTATCTTTAAATATAGATTCTGCATGGCTTCGGCATAAGAAATATATCTAAAAATGACATATGAATAAACAAAAAGAAATATTTAGAGTAAATGTTTAAATGCATATATCAGCATATTTTACTGCTTTGATAAATGGTACAAAAAGTTTTTTCTTGTAGTTATCATACAAAGTATCAACATGTAGGGCATGTTTGATCACATATTCTATTACGTTGAATTACAATTGATAACAAGTGCACTGTGAGAAAATGTGTGAACTTGCATACATAGAATTGAGTGCATCTGCAGACACTGGTAAATAAGTGTCAATGCATGTTTAGACATATATAGAACACATGGGCATGTTTGGGCATGTTTAGACATGTCTGAACTTGTTTGAACAGATGAGGGCATGCTCCAACAAATACAGGCATGATTAAACTACAAAAAACTTTATGAAGATTTTATTTTTTCTAGAAATTTGTTGAATAGATTACATCTTAGCGTGCTACTCCTGTAAATTTCAATTTATACATAAGAATCATGTCTCTCTGAATCATACAACTATACTTATAATGTCAAATTATTTGAACATCTTTATATAAAATTGAGTGCTTTTTCAGACACCAGTAAACAGGTTTCAGCATGTTTAAACTTGCAAAATAAACTAGCATGCTTGAATATTTCGAAATATGTTTGGGCATGTTTGAACTTGTTTGAAAGTCTGATAGCATGGTTGAACATGTGTTAGCATGTTTTAACTTGTATGAACCTATTTTTAACTGATCATCTCTTACTGCAAAGAGTTCTAACAAAATTGTATTTTCCCTACTTATTTATTGACTTGGCTACATCAATTAGTATACTACTCCTGTTTATATAAATATACATATTTTTAATGTTTGCATAAATAATCTCATACTTATACCTATAACATGTTAAGTTATTTGTAACCGCTTGTATATATTGATTAGCAAACACTCACATAAGGTTCTACTTACAGCTGCAGTTAAAGTCCAAGCAAGCAGAGTTAACATTGTTTCAAGTTTTTTATTCGTAAAAATCAATATTGTTTTACATAAGACTTTAATTTAAACTTGTAATCTAAAAAAGAATTTTCACTAATTTTTAGAATTCCATACATATTGCAGAAGTCAAGTAATACTATTAGATTTTAAGTTTGAATATTTATAAATGCAGTTCAACTTTTAAGTTTTTGTTTTAGGATATTAACAGTAGTGAGTGTGAGTAGTGAATGTGAGTAGTGAGTGTTAGTAGTGAGTGTTAGTAGTGAGTGTGAGTAGTGAATGTGAGTAGTGAGTGTGAGTAGTGAGTGTTAGTAGTGAGTGTGAGTAGTGAATGTGAGTAGTGAGTGTTAGTAGTGAGTGTTAGTAGTGAGTGTGAGTAGTGAAAGTGAGTAGTAAATGTGAGTAATGAATGTGAGTAGTGAGTGTAGCCTTGCACTAACTAACGCTGCTGTGATTTTATGTCTGAACAGTAACACTCTGAATTTCTCTTTGAATAAAATTAAAATTTCTAAAACAAAAAAAATTTTTTTTTTATGAAAATAAACAAAGATACGTACATTCAAATGCCAAACAAATTTAGGTGTTTACAATTTTTTACTATATCATATCAATAAAAATAAAACTTTTACTGGCAATGAATTCTTTTTATTAACACAATCATAACTCAAATCTGAAACATATTTTTTTGAACTAAAAGGTTAGCCTTAAATACTGAAAGTGAGTACCTATTTATATATTGTATTAAAATATGCCGCATATTATAAAATATTAAAATATTTATTTGCAAAAGATATATAAAATGTTAAATCAGTGTAAATTGTATTTGGATTGCTGGATCTCTTCAATACATTTTTGGAGGGTTATACTTATATCTAGAAGAAGAGTATAAATCTTTATTTCTTTTCCCTGTCCACCACTCTACGAGAAACAAGCAAGAGAAGATACTCACTTAAAACCGATGTAAGTTGCAAGTAAATGACAATACATTTTTTCTAGCAAATGTTGGAAATAATCAAAATTATTATAACTATTATTAAAACTATAAATCTTTGCCGATAAAAAAAAAATTATGAAACTACGTTTAAAAACATAAAATTAATTTGCAAAGCAGAAATATTAGATATTTGAAAAAAGTTATTGCTGAGAACAACTGAACAATTTAAATATAAAAGGCAGTCTAACAAATCCTGCACTTTGTCAAAAGTGTTCATAGAGTGAGGAGAGTAAGTTTCAACAGAAGCTATGAAGCAGCTGTTATAGTTGGCTACTCAAATTATAAGATAAAAAGAAAGTTGTCTCACCATTTGTATGCTTGTTTGCGCTCTTTGAACTTTTAACTGAAGTTCGTGAACTTTGACTCTTGGAAGATTTATGTGACGTTTTTGAATGACTTGATTTGTGAGACCTTCTTGATTTGCCCGACGTATCTTCTTCTACAAGATGGATCAGAGGTCAGACAACAACAACAGTAATTGCAATAGTATAGTAGCAGTAGTAGTAGTGGCAGTAGTAGTGGCAGTAGCAGTAGTAGCAGTAGCAGTAGTAGGAGTGGCAGTAGTAGTGGCAGTAGCAGTAGTAGTAGTAGTAGTAGTAGTAGTAGTAGTAGTAGTAGTAGTAGTAGTAGTAGTAGTAGTAGTAGTAGTAGCAGCAGTAGTAGTAGTAGTAGTAGTAGTAGTAGTAGTAGTAGTAGTAGTAGTAGTAGTAGTAGTAGTAGTAGTAGTAGTAGTGGTAGTGGTAGTGGTAGTGGTAGTGGTAGTGGTAGTGGTAGTGGCAGTAGTAGTGGTAGTGGTAGTGGTAGTGGTGGTGGTGGTGGTGGTGGTGGTGGTAGTGGTAGTGGTAGTGGTAGTGGTAGTGGTAGTGGTAGTGGTAGTGGCAGTAGTAGTGGTAGTGGTAGTGGTAGTGGTGGTGGTAGTGGTAATGGTAGTGGTAGTGGTGGTGGTGGTGGTGATGTTGGTGGTAGTGGTTGTGGTAGTGGTAGTGTTAGTAGTAGCAGCAGTAGTAGCCGCAGCAAACATCTTTTAATTATTTTTAACAAAACGAGAAAAGCTTTCATTTATTTATATATTTTTGTTCATTTCAATGGTGAAAAAATTATTTGAGAAAGATACCTACAATCTTTCAGTGAGGCAAAATTTATTAAATTTTCTTTTAAATAAGAAATGGGCAAAATTTCAACTGTAGGCATTTAGGCACAACCAGGATGAAATTAAAAGTAAGCAGGTTCTTATATAATGTGTATTTGAAGGAGCAGCCGTGGTCTAGTATTTAAAGTGTTTGCTTAGTAAACAAGAGAATTAGAATTAGAATGAGCCTTTAACATTTTATAGCCATACCTCTCAACTTTTCAGTTTAAGTTTTCAATTCTCACGCAGGTAATATTTATTAATATAGATGCTAAAACTAAACTACTTAAAAACCTAACTAATTCATAGATAAGAATTATATGTTTTGGTACAATAGATTTCTTGCTATAGTTTCAGGGAGAAGAACTACAGAGATGTAGAGAGAGTATTGCTTCAAGCTTTACCTACTGACTATATAAACACAGCAGCTTTGTTTGACCTTCATCTGTCGGGTATGTACTGCTACATTATATTTTTAACTACCTCCTAGGGTTTGAACTCTTAAGGAGAAGCAGTGGTCTAGGGGTTAGAGTGTTTGCCTAGTAAACACGAAGGTCATGGGTTCGAACCCCAACAAAGGATATTGGTGATGTTAGGAAGATCATCCACTCATAGTTGCTCTTGTGCCCCATTAAAATAAGTCCTTAGCGCACTTTAATAAAAACCCTTTCCATCAGGGGTTTCTCACAGGAATAGTGAATATAATCGTGCGTGAGATTTTTTTATATAATGAGTATTTGCCCATATAAATATGAACGTTTGAAATGGAGTATAATTTACTGAACGGGATTCGTACCTGGAGCCGACCTATTAAAGTAGTATAGGGCTGCTGCCATCATTCCAAAAACAGCAATGCCAATTGTAGAGTACAGCAGCGTCATGCCATTGGATAAAAACCAGTTACCCAGAGGAGAGTCCTTGTCTCTGATGAAGGCAAACAAAGATGAGTCTGTGGTGGTTGTTGATATTTCAGATTGAAAAGATCCTAGCAAAAAATAAGATGTAATATATTTTCATATGTGAAAAGCTAGAAAAACATTTCAAATGCAAAATTTCAAAATTTTAAGTAGAAATTTTATGCTTGACAATTATTGTTACCTTAAATATTCAAATTCAAATAACTCAGACTGACAAACTTATCAAAATTATATGTATCTTTCTTCAAACTATTTCAACAATGGTATTAATTTTAATTATAAACAATATGGCTATTAAATAGCAAGAAAGCTTTTTGTTTAAAGCTCTGTCCAAAATTTCAATTTTTCAAACTTTTTTCAAAGTTTAATAAAAATAATATATTACTTAGTTACTCCAAATCTTAAAACCATTTGCTTTGATTATGTGATTTAGGACAATAAACTTACCTGTGTATGATAGCTGGTAAAGAGCGGTGTAAGAACTAATAATAAAATAATTCTGCCCGCCTTCAGTCTCAGCCTTAAGTTGGGTCAATCCAGTTGGTTTTCCCATCTTGCAGGTGTCTATAGTGCCAGGCACAAACTCATAGGGTTCTCTCAGCTGTACTAAACATATGGAAGTTATCATCCCAGACTGAAGATTAACTACTCTAATCTTAGCGTTACTACTGTCTAACATAATAAAGATGTCATTATGAAGAAAGATCATGTGACCTGCGTTGTAAACGCTAGCTTCTTCCAACGAGCCGTCATTGTTTCCCAGACCATTGCCTAAAATGATGTCTTCAATATAGAGCGTACTGACATCTATACGAGATAATCCACTTGTGTGTGCTAAGTAAATAAATGAACCCGAGAGGTCAAAGGATATTCCCAGAATGGGTTGAGACCAAGTTGCTAATGTCTGTATGTACCATGTGCCCGTTTCAATATTCAGAAATAACTTTTTTATCGAGTAGTAATCGTTGTCGTAGAAATAAGCTTCTTCGTTATTTTGAGGATTCTGAGTCATAACCTTGGGATTTGCCAATATAGATTTCAAAACGGGGCCATCCAGATCTCCCTTATGACCGCAATAACCTGCAAAGCTTTTGACTGACTTGCTTACTACATTTGCTTGTTTGATACAGTGATTGCCTGAGTCCAATATCCAGATAATGCTCTTGTTCACTGGAGACACAAACAGACATTCTATAGTTCTGAACCTCGCGGCTATACCAACTCCATCGCTGTTACCGCATACTTGTTTGCTGCCAACTACATGGGTGGTCTCTTTAGACACAGAGTTGAATAGGTATATCGCACACTGATCAACCAGAAAGAATCTACCATACTCTCTCTTGTCTGGTGTTATATATTTGAACTGGCTCGCCGTTATATCTGCAGTGGAAGTTGTCTGGCCTTGTCGAAGAATCGAAAGGGTGTCAAACTTGATTCTACACAATCAAAGTACACATAATTAGGTACATATTATTAGTACAACCAAATTAATTTACTCATTATGAGTGGTTGCTTACTATGAAATCATCAAGAACTATTTAATCAAACCAAGGCCAAAGCAACACCATGAAATCATAATGCTAAAGATAAAAGGCTCTTTATGAATTAGTTATTAAACTAGTTATTAAAATACTAAGTATCACAATCTTTTATAATTTTTCCTATAAAAATATATTGTAAAGTTATTTAAATGTTTTTTTCCAAAAGATATAACTTTTTGAATGCAAAGTTTGTCATGATTTTAGCTATAGTTAGTTTTATTCACCAAAGGATGCTTTAAAAGAAAAATTAAATTGTAAAATTTCAAAGAATGACAGAATTATTTCCCTACCCTTGTATCTCCTCTTCAAAAATTTCCACATCTATAGCAGAACTTTTTTCAACATATACCTAGTACAAAAATATTCAAATAAACAAACAGAAATAAAAAAGTCTAAGTGAAATTTGAGAAAAATAACAAAATTATTACAAATATAGTGAAAATAGTAAAGCTTTTTGAGTTTTATTTTGGTTTTAGTTTTTGAAGATATGTAATCTGAACAAAAAATTGAAAAATAAGTTCAAGTGAAATTTGTTGAAAAATGGCGACATGAATAATTTAGCTCTGCATTCATACTTCATCATCTACTTGGTATGTACTCACTAAAAGAACTGTCATAGATAAAGTGAAGTATATGTTATCTGTGTCCATTCTTTATATTGTTGCCAACTTTACTTACTTAGTAAATTAAATAAAAGTTTTTAATGCATAAAAATGTTTTTATCATCAAAAAGTATTAAAATTCTAAAAATAACTTAAATAACACAATGAAACATATTTCATAAAACTCAAATTTGTAATCATAAAGGTAAACAAAGCTCAATTACACACATTTATATACTTTTAAAGAAATCATTACATTAAAATATATTTTTTTCTCCTGTGTTATGCTTTGGTACTATTTGGCTAGAAATAACTAACACGTTGGGTATACTTCAAACAGCTGAAAGTTTTTCAAATGAAGCCTGTGGTCAATTGCTGACCTTCTTAGAGCTGTGGAACTGAGGAGATAAAAAATATTATGATAAGATTTTTACAAGACTAAGGACTATGTTAAGTTTGAGGTTCACTCACACTTTAGTTATATAAGAAACATTTATTGCATGACAGTAAAAAATGCAATTTACAATTATTGGAAATTTATTGTATTAATGAGATTTTAATGTTAAAATTTTAAGGTAATTAAAGTTCTGTATTTATATTATAGCAATGCAGTTTTCTAGAATATGATACTACCTGCAACAGGAGATAATAGTATATAAATAAAAACCTCTTGCTTCATGCAACAATTACTATGTTTAATGATTAATGATTTCTGCTTTTATATTGACCATCTATTTAAATAAATGTTCTAGTACCTTTTCATTAATGTTTATTTGTTAAAGAGAACAATAAAATTTACATTAGTTATATAAATCATATATAGAACTTTGATAATACTGATTGGAATTATTCAACTAAAATAAATAAAACAATGGCTGAAGAAACAACAAGATATTGTCACAGTTAGAGAATGGAATTTTTTGATTTGTGATGTTTAGATTTTTTGTGTTTCTTATGCTTGCTTCCATAACTGTGAGATGAACCAATGCTGGCTTTATCTACAACAAAATACATTGGGCATAGAGTAGAGTAGAGTAGAGTAGAGTAGAGTAGAGTAGAGTAGAGTAGAGTAGAGTAGAGTAGAGTAGAGTAGAGTAGAGTAGAGTAGAGTAGAGTAGTGCAGAGTAGTGTAGAGTAGTGCAGAGTAGAGTAGTGTAGAGTAGTGCAGAGTAGTGTAGAGTAGTGCAGAGTAGTGTAAAGTAGTGCAGAATAGTGTAGAGTAGTGCAGAGTAGAGTAGTATAGAGTAGAGTGGAGTGGAGTGGAGTGGAGTGGAGTGAAGTGGAGTGGAGTGGAGTGGAGTAGAGTAGAGTAGAGTAGAGTAGAGTAGAGTAGAGTAGAGTAGTGTAGAGTAGAGTAGAGTAGAGTAGAGTAGAGTAGAGTAGAGTAGAGTGGAGTGGAGTGGAGTGGAGTGGAGTGGAGTGGAGTGGAGTGGAGTGGAGTGGAGTGGAGTGGAGTGGAGTAGAGTAGAGTAGAGTAGAGTAGAGTAGAGTAGAGTAGATTAGAGTAGAGTAGAGTAGAGTAGAGTAGAGTAGAGTAGAGTAGAGTAGAGTAGAGTAGAGTAGAGTAGAGTGGAGTGGAGTAGGGTAGAGTAGAGTAGAGTAGAGTAGAGTGGAGTGGAGTAGGGTAGAGTAGAGTAGAGTAGTGTAGAGTATAACAGGCAACAACTAAGACATTCTCACCGCTGCGCTTTGATCTTGTGTCACTCAGACTATCGTCTGTTTTCTCACCTAAAAAAATAGAGCAGTTGTCCAAAAATCACATTTTATATTGTATTACTCAAAGGTAAAGGATGATAATAAATGGATGTTGTAATTGCTCCTAAAATTAAAGTTTCAACTAAATACTAGTGAAATATATAAGAAAAATGGCTTAATTTAAAAAAAAGATAAGATACATGTGATTAAAGCACGCATGGAACCACAAACACAAGCTTGAATAAATGAATTTGATAGTAAAGACAATGTGTAAAACATCTGAAATTCAAACTTGAGATTGAAATTGTAATAGAATGATTTAAAAAAAGAAACAAGTGAAAAGAAGCTTGCCTCATAAAATGAATAAACCAATGAAATTTTAAAATTTCACTTTGTTTGCAACTGCTTTATGTTTCAAAACAAGTAAAAAATAATACTTTGCTTACTTAAAAACTAATTATTTATTCATGTATTTTTGGTTACAATTAATATCTGGTTAAGTTCCTACTGTTTTGGTATACGTGAAACACGTAGAGCATAGATGCCATAAACCCGATGCCCCCAGCTCCTACGACAGCATATACTATTGTGTCTTTATTCTGGTCAATCCAACTAGACGCTATTGCTGCTTCAGGCTTAATGGAATTATTAGAGTTAGTCAAATTAGAGTCTGGAACTTTTATTGGCTCGGCATACGGAAGTGGAAATTTTGAACCATTAAAATCAGTTCTATTTGAAGTGTTGTTGAAATCTGGTGCTACGAAAGAACCTGCAAATCATATCAGATTTATATTTAAACGCTACAATTTAAATAGCTTCAATTTTTTTTGTAATATTAATGATGGCTTGCAGTTTTGATTAAACTTTGTTGTAAACATATTTGAAGCATGCTTTACTTTAAAATATATGTTTTGAGTTGATACAACTTAAAACAAACATATGTATAGTTGATTAGAAACATCTAAAAGTATCAGCAATGCCAGTATTTTGACCTATTACTGCAAATATAAAGCAGTTGATGAAACAAAATTTTCTTAAATATTAACTTAAATATTGACTAACTCATTCTTTTTGCTGTAATTTTATTTAAATTTGTTAAAACTAATGAAGGCAATAATATGAAACAGATTTAATGTAAACTAAATAGCTCAGTGGCTTACTTTCAAAAGCAGAGTCACCAATTTAAATTGATAGCTAGGTGACTGAGTTAAAAAGCTGATTCACCTATTTGATTAGATGGGTGACTCACCTGAAAAGCTGAGCTTGTAAATGTCTTTACTGGATACAATAAACAGATATTTGTGTTTAGCGTCTGATGAGACAATAACTGACTTAGGATGTTCTAACTTGCACTTGTGGATCTCTCCACCAGCATATACTAGCTCAGACGTCTGCATGTTGCATATTGATGTTACTGTGTCTGATACTAAGTCAAATACTCGTAGAATAGAGTTTTCAAAGTCTGCAACTAAAAACATTTTGTCATCAATGAAAACCAATGAGTTCGGGTTGTTGACCTTTGAAGACAAAATGGGACCATCGCCATAACCTGATTCGAGGCTGCTGATTGGTGTATCTTCATTCAAGTTGCCAATTAAACTGCGGCTAACAGTATTTTTGTAAGTTAAATAAAGAAAAGAACCAGAAGGGTTGAAAGAAATGGCTAGTACTTCATCCTTGGTAGTCCTGATTGTTTCTATCCTCCATTGCCCATAAGCAAGGTCCATGGAAAATCGTTTTATTGCTTTATACACCCTATCATAAAAATAAACATGGCTGCGATTATAATCCATTTCCAAGGCTACTGGAGCGGCCATTCTAGCATTGTGAGTTAGCCCATCTTGGTTTCCTTTATTGGTACAGATTCCAGCAAAGGGCTCAGACGTCAGGGTCTGAAGATTAAACCTGCGAATGCAATTGTTGTCTTCATCCGCAATCCAGAGTTGTCCAGCTTGGTCTGGTGAATTAACAGCACTGCTTAGCTTTCTAAACCTAGCTACCGGACCAGCCCCTTTTTTATAACCGCAGTCACTAGAGTTTCCAGCTAAAACACTCAGACTAGGAGCTGATATTTCTAGCTGAAAAATTGCACATTTGCCCAGAACAATGTAGTTGTCTAACTTTGTTGGATGAGGGAGTATAACTTTCAGCTGATCATTTTTATTTGTCTCCAAAATTTTGACTAAATTTTTAAAAGTTATTCTACAAAAAAAAAACAAAAGCATGTTAGATGTACTTCACCTTTTTACTTATACTTACCTACTTACTTTTTAAAGCAACAAAAGCAACAGCATAAAAGTACTTTGAACTGAAATTAAAATGAGATACATGAAAAATGTATTTGCTTATTAGTACTCTTATAGGAGTTGTCATAATATAGCTTCCCGGCAACAAGTAAAATAGAAAGTACAACAGTCATTGCTGTTTATAAATATTATATTAAAATTGTTATTAACAATCAATATTGTTATATTATATATAATATTAAATATTAAAACAATATTTTGGTGGTTTACATTTATAGTTGGTAATTTTTAGAAAAGAAAAATTATTTTACTATTTTTTACTGTTGACTCATTGAAGTATTGAAAGAGCTAAAACTCACCCATTGATAGTTGATCTAAAGATTGTGCCACTATGAACTTCACTTAAATTCACCTGAAATGGAAGAAACATTATTCATGGCATTAGGAGATGTCTGCTTTGCCAAGTAATTGCAGCTAAGTTGGTGTGATAATTAATTATTCAAAAGATAATAATTATTAAATTATTGAATTTAGCTTTATCTAATGAGTTATAAACTTGGTTACCTGCTCAAAAGTTTTCATGTTTACCTGTCAAAAATATTTTGCAACTGTAATTTGCTGTGTGTTGTTTAAAAAATAAAATTGTTGAATTTCATCAAATCACATAATCTTCAGTCATGGAATACAAAGAAATTACTCGTACTAAGAAAAGGTTTTTTTTAAAAAGATTGTTGTAAAAATTGATTAGTTAGTTACTATATATGTACTGCTTGTAGTACTAATTCTTTATAGACATGTAGGTATGGTAAGCTTTGTTATGCAACTAAGGCAATTGAACTTGCAATAGAAGTTAAATAGTCTAGAAACGTTGATGATAGCTAATAGAGAGATGTGGGTAACTAGCGTATAAGGATGACATATACCCTATGTGGAGAACATAATCCACTACTTTTAACTTATTGACAACATTGTTGGTACAGCTGGCAACGTAGACAAGAATCAATACTGAAGATATTGTGCAGCTGCAGAAGTAAAATGTATTCAAAAACAAGTTAGTAATCAAGAAACAATAAACTAAACGGCATTTTAAAAGCTAAGACTGAAAAACTTGGTTTGAGTTCATTTCAAATTTAATGTGGGATGATTTCTGCATACAAAATAACATAAAAATGTTTACTGTTGCTCAAAAGTCGCCACAGCGCAGAGACTCTCAGAGAACCGAGGCTGAAAATATCTATATTTCTTGTTGAGGCACAATACTTGTAACCCTAAAACTTTCATTCTATTTTTAGAGTGACTTACTTCTAACAGTTTACTTACCAGAAGTAGAAACAAAGCGACGCTCAGGCAATTTGATTTCATTGTTAAGTTGATGTTGGAGCTCTTACTATACCAGCTCTTACTATACCAGCTCTAGCTTACTATACCAGCTCTTACTATAACATAGGAATGTTTTGAAGTTTAGAAAAAATATAATATAGATGATTTTTTATAAAATGCAAAGAATTCAAAGCAGCATACAGATGAATTTTTAGACTTACTGAGTTATTTAAAGTTATTATATATATATATATATATATATATATATATATATATATATATATATATATATATATATAATATGTATAATGATATACAGTAAATATATAAGAAAGCAGGAAAGTAATTGATTTAATTGAACAACTTTCAACAGTTTAGATGCGCTTACATTTCAAAAATCGTCTGTAATAAAATTATGACTTCTAAAAAAAGGTTTACAAAAAAGTTACAAATAAATCAAAATATTCGCACCAGAAAAATTCATTTTATATTAGCCATGATATGCTTTGCTACTTAATTCCTTTATTATACTAAGCAGAATTTTTAAAGCATGTATTTGTTATTATTGCTCTTAACTCCTATTATGAGCTTTAACAATGCTTTTTAGATCTTTGAAAATAAAACGCAATAATATTATATTCTGAACAACCAAAAACATGCCTAGACATTGGTTTGGAATTGTGTACTTTGTGAGTGTTTATTATATCTACTTTTTTCTTCAGCTTGTTTAACAGGTTGCTGCAAACATAAAACACTTATGTAGAGTTCGTATCTGACAGTATGAAAATACTTATGCCTTCTTCCGCTATAGTATTTCTTTAGTTCTTACTAGTATCTAATTTTTTCTAACAATAATTTATAATATAGTGTTGTTTTATTTAATACTATTAAAATTATTATTTTGCTACTTTGTTATATGTGTTGTTTAAAATACAAAAGAGTATTTGGTTGTTTAGTTTGTTCAATTAAAATTCAATTACAGTGTCAAAATCTATTCACAATGATGTGCTAGAAAAGTGTTATTATTGTAGTTCAAATTCGAAATTTTAAATGCATGTTGTTCTTGCAACTATTATCCATATTTATTGTAGAAAGCTGAGAACATTTTTTACTTTTTTATTGCTAACTTCAATAACCCAGGGTCTGTAGAGTTATTATCTATAAATTTTAATTTTAGAGTGTTGCATGTACCACAAAATACTTAGATTAAAACTATTTTAAAGTCCTATTCTAATATATAAGCCTTCTTATTTAAATTAAATAAAAATAATATTCTATGCTATTATAGAGCGTTTTTCAACTGCTGAATATTTGGGTGATTTTTAAATAAAGTTCATGTAAACATTAGATGAAAGCTTTAATATAACATTTAGGGATGCGATTTTAATGTCGGGTAAAAAAATTACAAATTTACAAATTTAAAAATTTGTAAACGATAAATGCATGATGACATATTGCAAACCTTAAAGTTACTTTCATATCAGAAATTATTGGTCTTTCTCTTAAGGTTATCGTTCAATCAAACTTATAAAAATTGAAATATAATTTATTATGCAAAAGTTTTTCAATACAACATGTAACGATTCACTGAAAACATACAGCATAAATTGTTATACAACATACAATTTACACTGCTCAGAATATACAATATTTATTATGAAAATATATAACTTGAAACATGCAGAGCCTATGTCATGATTGTAGCTGGTAAAACTATGAAGCAAAACTTGAAATATATTTTTTCATAAATCTTTTTTTATTTCAGCTACTCGTTACTTTTCTCAAAACAGAAGGGGAGACAATCTTTACCGACACAATACGGAAGTATGCTTTAACTATACACATAAAACGGAATTTGTCGAAAATATTGCTGTAAATTTTTTATAAATCCAACATTGATCAATTTGCTGATAAGACTAATTTATAAAAGTAAAAAAATCATATTTGTTTCCATTCTTTTCTATCAAAATTATATATGCATAGACTTTCAAAACTTTGGTGACTGTAATTGCATGTATACATTCACAAAAAGAACATAGGTTTGATTGTAGGCAGTCAAACACATGCATTAACCATGTTAGTTTTGTAAATTTAGCAATAATATAATTTAAAGCAGACTATTTTATAAAAAAGTTAGATTTTTTTATCTGTATGAAAAAGATTAGTTTGAAAGTATGACCTTTTTTATTACATTGGGAATAATTTTTACTATCTTTTAAATTAAAATGGTCATCATCTTAAATTCTAGAGGAAGCAAAAGGCCGTTTATGTATTTTATCTGACTTGAATGGTAATGAAGGCATTAAAAATGCATGTTTACCAAATTAGAAATTTGTAAGCAAAAATTTAGAAGCAATTACATAAATTAAACTTTAAGTATATTTGTGGGTATAAGGCTGCGATGAAAAAACACTTGAAAAATCTAAACCGCATTTTATTTGATGCCATTTGTAAAATTCAATGCTATATTTGCTCATCCTACAATACATATGGCAGTGGGATAATTCTATAGTTGTGTTTTTTTGACAATGTCACCATTACTGTTATTGTTAATGCACAAATAACTAAGAAATATTGTATAGGCCCTAGATAAAGATTAAATCTGTTTTGAAAAAATCACAAAAACGTTTTTGTGAAGATAAAATGTATTATTATAAAATTTTCTTAGCACAGGTAATTGCGCTAAGATGTGATACACTATAGACTGTTGAGCAGCCATTGATATGCGGAGTTTCTTAAAACCATAAGTTTCTTCAGTTAGGACCATGTGTACTTGATACTTTAAATAATTAAAATTATGATGTAATCAATATAGCTTTTCATTACAGAATTGAGTTTAAGACAGTTGGGAGCAAGCTAAGCACGCCAGTGAGAAATTTCAGAGAAGGTGATGTACCAATTAGAGTAATTCTACCCGACAGTTACGTCTCTAATGTTTACTTAGTGGTCATTGGATACGCAATATACACAACAAGAGATTTCAATGTCTACTATATATTAGCTGGTGACAGATTCAGTAAAGGTGCAATCAATAGCAGAGGATCTGGAGCAAGATTCGGACTAATATCAGCCATGATGGACTCACCGAAAGACAATACCCGTCTTTGGATATCTGACTATACATACTGTTGCATAAGGGGTGTCTACCGTAAAAGCAATTATACTTTTACACAAGCAGGGTCATGCACTTCCTGTCAACAGAGAGATGGAGCAATACCACAAGCTCGCATAGGTTCACCGGTCGGTTTAGTCACTCATCTTCTCAACCCAGACAAGACATTCTTCTATGATAACAAATACAAATCGGTAAAGTGTCTTTGCTATACTAACAATAAATGGAAAGTGAATACTGTGTTTACCTGGACTAAAGAAGTAAAATATATATCCTTTGACTCTTCAGGCCAATATCTTTATCTCACAGAAGAATCCAACATTTTTCGAATCAAGTCTACCTGGCAAGATGGATATGAAAGCGTCATCGAATCAGTAGCAGGGCATAATGATGGCCGCTTATCAACAGCTAATGTAAATGACCCAAAAGATATGATATTTCTGAATGATGACTTATTTTTGTTAGCTGATTATGGTAACAATGTGCTGAGGCTAGTGGATCTCATTGAAACAAAGATCTCTTCTATCTGCATTCCTCACCCAAATGCCAATGACATATCTGTGTCTTCAGACATCAGTGGCTGTAAGATAAATTCCCCGTTTTACTTTTACAAGAAGAGACGATCCTCCTCCATCTTCATTTTAGGGGAATATGAAGCATTTCAATTATTCTACTCAGGTTAGTCTTAAAAACTAATATTTAAAACTAATTCGTGATAGGTTTAGAGTGCTAATTTAAAAAAATGAATAAAGCTGTAAACTTTGAAATTTCAAAGCCATTTGCGTATCATTGGTACAGAAAGACTAAATAAAAGCAATGTCAAATAAACTATTATAGGGAGCAGCCATGGTTTAGAGGTCAAAGCATTTGCCTGATAAGCATGAGGTCATAGGTTAAAATCCCCGACAAAGGCCATTTGTGATGTTAGGAAAAGCATCCATTCATAATTGCTCTTGAGTCTCATTTAAATAATTGTCCTTAGTCCGATTTAACAAAAACCCTTTTTATCAGGAATTTTCCACAGAGATGGTGACTATAAATTTGTGTGTATTTTTTTAATATCACATAAATTATAAAGAGAACTTTCTTTGCAAGAAAACATATGTTGTAGACAAAGGATACTATAAACCGGAACCTAGTTCTACAACAACTAGTTCAACAACACTGCCTATTACTACTACAACAAAACGTCAAACCACCAGAAAACCAACTACCAGACGTCTAACCACGACTCCAACAACGGTAGTACAGTTTGTGAAGTCAAAACATCAAAATGAAAATAATAGTAACACTGTCTTCTTTTTTATTTATGAGAAAATTAGCTGCAAAACAAGAAATAACCGGGAAATTGTTTTACAAGCAAAAAATACATTATTGCCGTAGGTTGAAACTAAATATTTCGACTCAATTTGAACTATCAAGATGAATAATTTTAAAAATCAAACTAGATTATTGTACAAACCGAAAAACTTTTATAACTGTAAGAACGTGACTTAGATCATATAACATATTTGTAGAAAAAGCTTTGCCTTACTTATATATTTTGACATTTTTATATTTTTTTTATGAAAATATCTCTCTAGTTTGATTAAACAGTTCTTTTTAGGAAAAACGACTTCAATGTTGTTTAGATATCCTTTTGTATATGAAATGACAATTTTTTTGTAGACACACTTCAAACATCCAATCATGTATAAACTCCGTCAAAATTTTCTTAAGCAGAAAGTTTTACAAAGCACCACAACGTATAGCAGATTAATTGATTTTGTTTTTTCTTCTTTCAAAAAGAATAATTGGTTTTGATCCAGCATCCACTATCTTTACCGTTTCAAAGTTCTATAAACTCAACTGTATATAACAATTTTAGATTCAGTGTATATTAAGGTCTGTTAATTTACATGATTCTGCGTTGAAAACTTCTTTAGGTAAGAATCACAACGAAACGTCAACCGACATTTCCAGCAACCACACCTGACTTAACAGACCCTGACGATAATGGAATCGGTACCATCAGGGTAAAAACATAAATCTTATCAGTAATTATTAACTCACTCTCACTCAAGTTTAAAAAAAGCTCACGCAAGTTTATAGTTGCTATCGCTGTGAGAAACTACTGATAGAAAAGGTTTTTGTTACAATGGGCTAAGGACTTGTTTAGATGAGGCACAAAGCAATGATGACTGGATGCTCTTCCTAACATCACCAATGGCCTTTGTCGGGGTTCAAACCCCTGACTTTGCGTTTACAAAGCAAACGCTCTAACCCTTAGACCACAGCTGCTTCATTATATTTAAGAATGATGTCTTATCAGTAATTAATGTTTATCTTAATTTTAGCCATTGCCTCATGCTTTGAACTGAATATGGGATTCTAGTATATTTTAAATCTTTGTTGCAAACAAGAAACCATTTTTAAGTTTTGAGCAATGCATTTTAGAATAATTCTTTAAAAAAATTGGTTGAAAATCTTAAAGAACAGCATTAGAAAACACAGGTTGATTTAAATCATTCAGCTTATGTATGATTTACTCCCTCATGCAAGTTTATATAGCCATCATCCCTGGTACAAAAGGGTCTTTATTGAGTAAGCGACAGTCTATAAGGGTTACAGCCCTGGCTATAAAGTAGACCTTCTGTCATCGGTTCAAAAAGCCAGTAAAAGCTATGATAGAGTTAGGTTGAGCATTCAGTCATACTTTAGCCTGTGCTACATGTGAATAAGTCTTTTTACTAGGAGCTTCTCACAGAGATGTAACTATATAAACCTGTATGCGTTTTTCATGTACTGATAGCTCATACCTGCTGTAAATATACTGATAACTAATAACTAAATAATGAAAAGGGTTAGCTGATATATAAATACTAATAATTAGGGGCTAATGGTAATAAATTTGATTTGCATAACTCTATTCACTCCCAAAGAAAAAACTTCGTTGAATATTTTGCTCTTGAACTAATTTCTACCAACTTTTGCAATATGTTAGCATCAGAACAAATTTTTTTCCTCAGTTTGATAAATTTCTGATATTTTGTAGATTGTATCAAAAACAAGCACTAAAAAACCGACATCAACTAGAAAAAACATTCAAACTACTGCTACTACTACAACTACTACACGTATAATTACAACTGCGGCTACAGAGTACCAATACTTCAATGGGTTTATGATCATTGTAATGTTTTTAGTCATAACAGTTCTATTTATTGTGAGTCTTGTGATAGTTCATTATCATATCGTAAAAAGAAAGATTTACTCTGTTCAAATGTACATGTAGATGAATTTTCTGTAATTTATTCTTTTTTTTCAAAAGTGACGTACTTTTGAGTGAAAAGTCAACAGCCTGTGTTTATAGAACTAGTAAACAAATAAACAAGATATATTTTTAACAGAAAATAGTTTTTGTGTGAAACAATGCATTTGTCAAGACTACAAGTAACTATTGCTTAAAAATAAATACCATGCTGCTTTTTGAATCAGATGTTTTGTAAAAGCAATCACAAAAAGCAATTGCACCACAGGGACCACTCGGTAAACTCATCACTACATCCTACCCAGTTCTCAAAAACTCTACTGGCCTATCTACTACTCCTTCAGTCCTCAAGCTCTCTTGGCTTCCCAAATTCCTCAGAGTACTTCTATACTCCATTAAAAGCCAAAATAGCTGGTATAAATTCTTTTCCCCATAGACCTCCGGCTTGCAAGCAATTGCAGTGTGTTAACCATGACACCACAAGGGTTGCTGAGTAAACTCAACACTACAAAAGCAGTGAAAAGTGGCAGCCAGCAAAAAAAATCTATAGTAACATCTTTAATTAAAAGCAATTTCAGTCCTAAAATATGTTTCTTGTTCGATCGCATTGAAATAATAAACGGTCATTCCTTTATTGTTTAAAGTGAGAACACCATTATTTGAAGGAATGTTTGTTTGTTTGTTTGTTTTTATATCGCGTAGTCGGGAAAAAATTAATTGAAAAAAAATAAACAAAATGACAGGGCCTATGGCGCAATAGCACAGTAGCTATATTCAAGGCACCGAGCCATGAATGGTTGATAGTTATATAAGATTTTTGTTTTGTATCTGACAGTTATAGCTTATTAGTGCGTATACAAAAACAAAAAGAATGATTAACCATATTCAAATAAATAAATACGAAAATAAACAATTTTGTTTCTGCACTAAGCTATAGATAAGTAACATAAATAATTCTGAGACAAATCGACTTTTTTTGTTTTCTATTCAGTTCAAAGATTCACATTTTGAAACTGTTATTTGAGAAGAGTAGCAATTGTTGTGCACAACTTTCTATGAAATTCCCGTTAGTAGGATAATTTTCAATACAGAAAAAAATTTGATTTGAATTTAAATTATTATTTGACAATTGAATAGCCCACTGGAATGTAATTGTAGTGAACCAGTCGAGCATGGATATGAAATGGGCTTTGCTTTTCTCTGTGAGTATATCATTGGCAAAATTATTTTAACTGTTTCCAGCAATAAAACTTTAATTATATCTTACAATGCAGCTGATCAAAAGGCATATTACTGAAAAAGTCTATATACACGGGGAATTAAAATTGTTACAACCTCTGACTTCTAAATGATTAGTAAAATATCATTTTCTTCGTAAATACATTTTAACTAAGCCCTTTTTGTGAAAATCTCTTTATCAAAAATGGAAAAATACTAGACATATGGATTTATTGTTAACAATTAATTTGTGGAATTTAATTTTGCAGATGTCGTTTGCTATCATCATGGTAAAGGGACAAATAATCCATGATAAACTCAATGGAAAGTAAGTACATATTAGCAGCTATTAATTGTTTAAACATAATTGTTAGTAAAAGTTTATAAAAAGCAAGTTTTAATAGAAAAATTAAAAAAAAAAAGATTGAACAAATGTAGTATGACTGCATATTGATGGGTACTGAAACCTTTTTTGCTGTCACAACATTGAACTATTTAATAGATAATAGATCTAATAGAGCATTGTATTGCAGTACGTGCACCAAAGCATTTTTTCTATCTATTATTATTATTATTATTTCGTAAGCGTTTTGCTTTCAATGCTGCTGTTTGATAGAACTAATTTAATATTTTTAGCTATCGGTTTGATAGAGTTGAGCCAGAAAATACAGTCTTCATACAAAGTTATCAACGAACTGGCACACCAATCCACCATGTGTCTAAAAACAGTCGACAAAAACTTGGCTTTTACGCTGCCATCGGGTATAGTGTAGCTAAGATTCAAACTCATTTTCGAGCCATTAGTAACTTAGCTGGCTACAGTTCCGAATCGGGTTTTAGAAATGGTCGCTTAGCCTTAACCAGATTTGGAAAAATAACTGGCATTATAGAATCTCCCCGATCTTGGAATTATCTTTGGATTGCTGACAGCACAAACTGCTGCATCCGCAACATCAATCTAAAAACACATCAAACTGCAACTGTAGCTGGGAAATGTCAACAATGTGGGAGAATAGATGATTATTTTGCTGAAGCTCTCATGGATCGTCCTTTAGGATTAGTCATCAAAGGAAATGACAAAAGAAACATATTTTTTTACGACAATGGATCCAAAGCTATACGATGCTTAATCTCAGCGCGCGGTCGGTGGAGTGTAAACACATTGTGGCAATGGGACAGATACGTTCATTTTATTTTATTTGACAACACTGGGAGATATCTCTACTTGTTAGCAGGAAACAGTATCTGGCGAATCAGATCTCACTTTGTGACTCCATTACAAGCTGTCATCAGCGCAAGGCAAGGTCACAAAGATGGCTCTTTAGCACAAGCGCTGATAGATCGACCTCGCAGCTTAGTTTTTCTTTCAGACAATGTATTTATCTTGGCTGACTATGGAAACAACGTATTGAGACTGGTGGATATTGCCAACTCTATAGTATCCACAATATGTGTTCCACAAATGGGGGCCAAGATAGTCGTAACAGCCGGTCCGATAGACAGATGCAAAATGAGAGCACCCCTACAAGTGTATCGGAGAGACAACAACTCCTTTGCAGTTCTAGCTGAAAATTCTCTTTACAGAGTTTTCTATTCTGGTAAGTAAATTAAAAAAAGTAATTCTTTGCAAACAAATTCGACTGACCTTAAAACTTTTTTGATAAAACTATATTTGTGCATACAGTAGAATCAGTCTAGTCATGTTTAAGATAATTTAAAAGCAACCATTATAACTTTCAAAGAAATATTATTCTTGGATAACTTTATGGTCACATTTCAGCGTGAAATCCTAATAAAAATGCTTTTTGAATTAGGCTAAGGGCTTATTCAGGTGAAGCACTGGAGCAACTGTGACTGGATGCTCTTCCAAACATCACCGATGGCCGTCACTGGGGTTCGAACCCATTACTTTGTGTTTACTAAGTCAGTGTTCTATAGTCATAGTGAGAGAACTGGCTTAGTAGACACAAAGTCAATAGTGTGACCTTGACCTTGACACTAGACCTCTTGACTGCTCTCTCTCAAACAGATGTTGCTATGCTTGAAAAATTATAATGACTGCGGTAGAATAAAATATTTTGACTTTACAAACAAAATAATAATTTCGATTTCACATATGCTACTTAACCAGACTTCATGTTGTGCTCTGATGAAATAAAATGTAATTTTTTTTGCTTTTAGATCCATCTAATAATAAGAATAATAAATTTACTACTTCCACATCTTCACCTATCACCATCCTTCCTCTCCCAACTGACATTTTGAAAATTGAAAATAATGTCACAGTCACTAGCTCATCTTCGACAGTTTCGAGACCAAAAGTTCCTTTGCCTTCACCAACCAAAGTAATAAAAATAGTTTCTGTTCGGTGTGGATAATTATTTTAATCATTGCCTTTAAACAATTACATTAGTTTCATTTTGTAAAAAATGCTTGAGTTAAAAGCAAAAGCTTAAAATCTAAATTATTCCTATTAACATCAAAGCAAAATTATAGTACGGTTTGCTACTAACTGAAAAAAAAAATTAAACTACTTTTAACTATTTTAGTTAAATTGCAACATGTTAAGAATACAAATTTCAAATCCTTGTAATGCAAGGTTTGTTTTGAAAGCATTTACAAAAGTATATGAAACACCATTGGCAAAATTTGAAACATTGTTATACATTTCAACGCTGAAGAATTTACCAACTGTTATTAGATTTAAATTCTTGGACAAAGTTTGAAAGTATAAATATTTTACAGTTAATTAAAAAAATTTCATAAAAGGATTTGTTAGCATACTAAATGTTAAATGGAAGAAACACACCTCGCACCTCGATTAGGTTCGTTATTGTGCATATGGACCCTCATCACTGATTTTTTCTATTTTCAACCTATGAAATAAACTACTATTTGATGAAAATACAAACAAACAAACACAAATGGCAAATGAGTGCTTGTTAGTGCTAAAAACGAACAGTCTGGTTATAGCAACTTGCATAAATCTAAAAAAAATTCTTTTGTAGACCACAGGCTCTGCCTTTGCTAGTACCACCCCTGCTTGGGCCACAGGCACTTATGGAGAGGATCTGAATCAGAGTGCAAACTCAAAAGGACCTGGTTTTGTGGTTATTCTTGTTGTGTGTGTATCCATCTGGCTGGCTATATTCATCGTAATAGTTACTTTGTCACGAGTTCGGGAGCGCAAGAAGAAGAAGCTGGCAAAACAGAGTCTTGCAAGAGCTAGCCAAAATTTATCTGCAGCCAAAATGAGCATATATGCGTCAAAGAAAAGTTTGAGTCCATCAATATATGCAGCAAAGAAAAGTATAAATGCATTAAGACGCAGCCAAGCGCTTTCAAAGAAAATATCAGCGACTAGTGCAAAAAGTGCTAGAACAATTTCAAGCATGTAAGAAATATAGACAAAATATTATTTGGAAGTATATTTGTACAATATACATTAAAATAATACGACACGCACACGCACACACGCAATACACATAATATCTTTGTGTGTGTGTGTTTGTGTGGGCATGTGTGCGTGCGTGTATGTGTATGTATGTGTATAAATAACATATTTTTTAAATTACAGACACCCTTCTCATGAATACAAGAAACCAAGCAAATGATGTGTAAAGCAGTTCGTATCTATTTAGTGTTTTCACACAACAAACACAGCTGAATTGATGAGTCACCAGCAATTATTATAGATAAAAGCAAACGTTATTTATAGTTTCTTGCTTGAACAAAGGATATTATGACATATTTTTTAAATTACAGACACCCTTCTCATGAATACAAGAAACCAAGCAAATGATGTGTAAAGCAGTTCGTATCTATTTAGTGTTTTCACACAACAAACACAGCTGAATTGATGAGTCACCAGCAATTATTATAGATAAAAGCAAACGTTATTTATAGTTTCTTGCTTGAACAAAGGATATTATGATATAAATGTTCTGTCCATTTAGTAATAATAAATTACTAACTTGATGTCCTTCTTATGTAAATATACCAAGTTTAATTAGATTTCATTTTTTGGCATTTGTTTTTCTGTTAAATGACTTTGTTGGACTTTTTCCTGCTATATATACTATAGCAGATTCTAGCTAAAAGTTTATTAAACTCGTTTATTTTTAGTTATTCAAAGTCACTAAAAATGTATTTATGTTTTAACTTTATTTAGGCAAAAAATTATTGAAAGAGCTCTAAAATTCAAATGAATGAACATAACTTTGCCTTAAAACTTGAAAGCTGATTGGAATTAAAATTAAAAAAGCTGTTGTTAATTTTTTAATAATGAACACACAAAATAAATTTTAAAAAATTGACAAAATTGTGAATTCAACGTGTTTTAATTGCCCCCAAAGCACAGCTTCTTTAAAATGAATATAATATGAAAATAATTTAGTTTTTTTTATATTTTAATCAATAAAAACACAAAGATAGGAAATACACACTTCATTCTACTCCCAAATTTCCTAGGCTCACATAGGCATAAAAACCTAACTAAAACTGACACACATATTATTAATAATTATGTTATAGTATTGGAATAATATTTATAACAAATAATATAACATGTTAGCGTAATTATTTTGGAACTATAAGTAGCAGATTGCAACATTATTTAAAAAAATTTGTCAAGTAATATATACCATAATATATAACATGTTTTGCTTTCATTTACATTTCTTAACACAGAAAAAGTAAACAGGCACAATGTTATTTTAAAAACTTGTTTTATTGCACATTATTAAAACATAAATTTTTTTCTATCAATTGTAAAAAAACACTTTTACAGTTTCTATGATAAAAAAAACCTATATTTAGAAAGTAAAAGATACAAAAATAAAACCAGTTAGTGAATACATCTTGTAGGAAACATTTGTAAAGTGGATAAAATAATTTCCATAAAACAAACTTTCAAACTTAATTGAACTAAAAGAATTAATTTGAGCATTATAATCTTTACTTATTCAAGTTGCAATTTAATAAAAATACGAATATTGAAATTTTTTTTACCAAAACGAGGAAATTATTACTGGCATGAAATTCTTTCTAAAAAGATATCAGTGGCAAGTCCTAAGTCAGCACCACATTATTCTACAGTTTCAACTAGCATTGGGGGGTTTAAAATTTGGTTATTCATTTTAACTGGAAAAATTATTTAGAATAGAACTCATATGCAAAGCATGCGTGTAATTTAACAATGCAAAAGGCCTGCTTGCTGAGCAAAGTTTGTGTATTGGAATTTCAAAATGACTATAAAAAATAGTCAAAATTACATTGAGGTAAGTCATTGAGCTATTTCTTCCCAATAAACCAAAAAATTTTTTTTTAAACAACGAATTTAGTGAAAGCAAAGTACAATTTCAATTTTGCTTTATAGTAGTTGCTTGCAATAAAAGCTACTTAGTAATTTTTTATTGTTTTTTTTAGTTCAACTATGCAAAATATGTATTTATTTTGTAGACCTAATGTGACCCCAAAATACTGTGCGAATGCTGGTCATAATAATTGTAAGAGTTGTATATAATAGTTCTGTTTCAAATAAGTTTACTGAACAACTCATATTCGTTGTTTGCAAGCTATTTTATACAAACAAGTTTTTGGTGATTCCAGAAAGTTCCTGATCATAATGATAATTTTGACAAATGAAATTGTGAAATTTGTTTTTTATAATAATTGAGCTTAAAATAAAACACTGGTCATTGTTAACTGAAGTAATTTTATTAATTGCATTTTAGACTTTGCCTTTTTTGGCAATTGCATTTGGGGAGGTCATTTACAGCAAATCGGTTTTATATGACAAGTGAGTATAATATTGATATATGGGTGCATATAAGACACTGCATATATACATGTGTATATAACACACACACACACACACACACACGCACACACACACACACACACACACACACACACACACACACACACTCACACTCATTATGAAATCTATTTCAAATTGCTGCTTACAGTATGCTGAACATTACTTTTTTAATTGTTCTATAATTATATTTGTATTTATATTTATATTTTTATTTATATCTGTTTTTGTCAATTTTATAATGCATTTTGAACATTTGATTTTAGCATCAAAATTGACAGCGTAAATAAGATATCTGAAGATCAAATTGAGCAGGTCATGGCAGACCCTACCACACCGAATGCCAACTTAGTGATAAAAAATGAGAGGATATTTAGAACTATGAACTTTCTTACATTTGATCTGCTTGGAAACAATCAAACTTATGACAATGATGATCTTAGGAACGTAACCGGTTGGATCGTCTCACCTATAGATCCCAACCGTATTTGGTTCTTGAGTGTTGATAATTGCTGTGTTCAAGAGTTTGATTTACAGAGCTACAGCTTCACTTTGGTTGCTGGAAAGTGCACGGAATGCGGAAGCAGGGATGGTACATTTTTAAATGCATTAATTGGTGAGCCAAAGCAGTTGTTATCAAGAAAATTTAGCAAAGCTGAGCTGGTATTTTTCGACAACTTTGAAACATCCTTACGATGTCTATGCCTTATTGGAGGTGAATGGAAAGTTGTAACTTTGCTCCAATTGGACATGCCCGTAAATTATATATCTTTTGATGTAGCTGAACATTTTTTGTATGCGACCACAACTGACAATGGTTTACTCAGAATGAAATCATCATGGCAAGATGGCATAGATATTATAATTTCTCCAAATGATGGTCACAATGATGGCAAGTTAGACAATGCGGCATTACAAGATCCTCAACATATGCTCTTTCTGTCCAATTATATGTTTTTTATTGCCGACTATGGAAATAATGTTCTTAGACTTATTAATTTGCAAGATAATAAGATATCAACTGTATGCGTTCCACGAACCAATATAACTGAAGATATAGATGGAAATGTCGACGAATGCAAAATTGCTGAACCAACTTTTTTCTTCAAGCAAGATGAATTATCTATCGCTATTTTCGGCTCAAGCTCATATTACCTCTTGACTCTAAAAGGTAAAATATATCTTCAGTAACAAAATCATTAAATATTTTATTTTTTCACTTTGTACTCTGACTGATCATATTTTATTACATGCATGTGGTCTAAGAGCTTCGCCAACTTTACAAAGTCTATAATTCAAATATGTTTCCAAAATATCCAAATTTCTTTTTATTCATCACGGACAGGTTTTGAATAACTTTCTTTATGACAAGCGAGTGAACTAAAGTATAAAACATATATCACATATGATTTAATCAGAATGTCAGTACAAAGTTGTCAATCTGGTAATATACCAAATTCTCCTCGCATGGGGTGATTGTGTTTGTATGTTTACTAATAACTGCAATTATGTTGAATGCATGACAAACATCATAAATATATTACCCTGGCAACCATGAGAGTACTGGCCTAGTAAACACATAGTCATTGGCAGTAATGATAAAGAAAACAAGTAGTTAGTTCACTTTAAAATACATGTTTCATCATAGAGTCTCACAGGAATAGTGACTGCATGAAATTTGTACAAGCTAGTAATGCTATTAGAAAGGAATAAATGAGAAAATTACTCTACTGACTACTTTTTTCCACAATAAAAAAAAGTTCTTAAAAAAATTTATCTCGTTTATTTATTTTCAAGAAACAAATCTTGTATTTTAGCAGAGAGAGTTGTCGTAGTAGAGACAACAACTTTACGAGTCAGCTGCAGTTCAAAGTTGATGCTGTCTACGCCATACCTGATCATTGTCTTCTACTTTAGTTTAAAGAGCCTAACAGTTAACTTTGTATGAAATACTTGATTTGTAAAATCTACTACTAGCAAAATGTAATCAGGATGTGTAATTGTGTTTAATTTTTTTTGCCTTTTGCTTCACAAGATTTGTCAAGTGCTGTTTGATGAAAGTGCAGCCAATAAAGCTGTATAAAACACTTGTTGTTAGCTATTTTGACAGCTTTTAATTAAGGAAATGCACGAGAAAGACAATTGCATAAACTTTAAATATAACAAATATCATGAACTTTTGCTTTCTTTTAAATTAAAAAACTATTTGTGTAACTGCTCTGTAAATTCTTTTCAGTAACTTAATTGGCAGAAGCAGAAATTCTATATTTATTGGATATTTATCATACTGTAATGATATAAGTAATACTATAGCCTACTAGATAAAAATGTATAAAAGTAAATTAAATCTTCAATTGAAATAATAAAAGATAAAAAAGTGTCTATTCTAAACAAGCTTATATCAATCTATTTATAGCAGAAACATGTCTAAGCCACAGTTTTGGTGTGAAGCTTAATAAAAATACTGGCAACTGCAACTTTTACAGATCCAAATACAAAGTTTAATCAAATCAAATTTTATTCACAATTTCAACTGCATACTTTGAAATACAGCTGTCGGAAGGTGTTGAGTCTGCTGAAGCAATAATGGTTTTAAAAGATTACCAAAAAGTTAAAGCACAAAAATTAACATCAATGAATATTGGTAAGAAGCAGTAAATAAATCATTATTTAAAAAAATCTTGTTAAGCACGTTTGTTTATTGAAGATTAAACAAACCTTTCTTTGCCTCTAATTAAAATGATTTGAAACAGCTATACTTCTATAAAATCATTTATAGTGAGTTTGAGATGAAAAAAAATTTAAGCACATATACTTGTAAGAAGCAATGCAAAATATGTTTTCAATGTGCAGATTGATTTTGAAATATTTATCTTTTCCTAATTATTTCTTTTTTAGAAATTATACCATTACTTGACTTTGTTATAATAAAATCAATAATGATGTCGTTATTCAATATCTGTGTAAGTCTGTAATGGAATGGACATACATATTCAAGGTTTTTTTTTAGGAATTTTTTCGTAGTAAAAACAATGTTGTATTTAAGTTTTCATAAAATTGTTTAAAATATTATGATATTATAATAAGTTAGCAAAACATGTAGTATACATATTATTTATAATATAATATTCCTTTTAAAGAACTTTTTCGCGTTGTCATAGGATTTTAAATAGAACTTTGACAGCAAAATTATAACTGTAGCAAATATAAGTTTGGGAAAAACATGTGAGTCACGTCTCAATATTTTAGATCTTCTTATCCACTGCTTAAAAGATATTAAAACAACAACATATTATAATTTCAGGCTCTTGAGTTTTCTTTAGACTTCTGGGATCCATTATAGTTTAACGCATTAGGCATTGCCATTAACGTTGATCACCTTTTTTACCAATTTTGACAAAATATTTTATCATTTACTTTAGGTTCATTTGCTTATTAGCATCAACATTGGAGAAAAGATCTCATTGGAAACCATAAAAAAGTAAGAAGAATTTGTCAGGTATTTCAAAGAAGTTAGGAAATTTAAATATATATTTATATATATATATATATATATATATATATATATATATATATATCTCAATCTGTGGACAGCAGCTGTTTCGGGATTTGTCCCCTCATCAGCACAGAACAGAGTACCATGGCCCACACCTTCGCAATAGTAAAACTTATAGTTTTACTAAAGCATATTTAAAAGGTGTGTAAACTCAAGCCAGAGTGCTCAAGTGACTCTAGGGGTCACCTAGGAGTCACGAGCATTGCAAAATGCTAGCAGCTTGAGTTTGTGACCATGGTGAGAGTGCTCAATCATTTAATGTCATTGCTGAGCATTAAATGAGAGTGTAATATCACAATCTGTGGACAGCACCTGTTTCGGGATTTGTCCCCTCATCAGCACAGAACAGAGTACCATGGCCCACACCTTCGCAATAGTAAAACTTATAGTTTTACTAAAGCATATTTAAAAGGTGTGTAAACTCAAGCCAGAGTGCTCAAGTGACTCTAGGGGTCACCTAGGAGTCACGAGCATTGCAAAATGCTAGCAGCTTGAGTTTGTGACCATGGTGAGAGTGCTCAATCATTTAATGTCATTGCTGAGCATTAAATGAGAGTGTAATATCACAATCTGTGGACAGCACCTGTTTCAGGATTTGTCCCCTCATCAGCACAGAACAGAGTACCATGGCCCACACCTTCGCAATAGTAAAACTTATAGTTTTACTAAAGCATATTTAAAAGGTGTGTAAACTCAAGCCAGAGTGCTCAAGTGACTCTAGGGGTCACCTAGGAGTCACGAGCATTGCAAAATGCTAGCAGCTTGAGTTTGTGACCATGGTGAGAGTGCTCAATCATTTAATGTCATTGCTGAGCATTAAATGAGAGTGTAATATCACAATCTGTGGACAGCACCTGTTTCGGGATTTGTCCCCTCATCAGCACAGAACAGAGTACCATGGCCCACACCTTCGCAATAGTAAAACTTATAGTTTTACTAAAGCATATTTAAAAGGTGTGTAAACTCAAGCCAGAGTGCTCAAGTGACTCTAGGGGTCACCTAGGAGTCACGAGCATTGCAAAATGCTAGCAGCTTGAGTTTGTGACCATGGTGAGAGTGCTCAATCATTTAATGTCATTGCTGAGCATTAAATGAGAGCGTATATATATATATATATATATATATATATATATATATATATATATATATATATATATATATATATATATATATATATATATATATATATATATATATATATATATATAAAATGGTGTATAGTTTACCACTAAAGAGAGCTCAATGCAGTGCAGAGCAGAGTAAATAAAAGTAATGAACGATAAAATTTGATTTAAAACACTTTATTACTACTAGTTTCATGTGCATAAAATGTACACAATCTTCAGATAAACTGTTAAAATCTTAACATTTTATCTGAAGATTGTGTACATTCTATGCACATGAAACTAGTAGTAATAAAGTGTTTTAAATTTTATCGTTCATTACTTTTTTTATAAATATATATATATATATATATATATATATATATATATATATATATATATATATATATATATATATATATATATATATATATATATATATATATATATATACCTCTCTTTTGCAGTGCAAGACTGAGTGTGTTAGTTGAATCAGAAATCACCCAGGAGGCATATCTCACTTTTATAACTTCAGATGACTGGATTCCAGGAAACTTTTTAATTGTAAAAGGCGTTGCTATCTACACAACTGAGGATTTTATAACATTTGATCTGATAGTAGGCAACTTCTCTGAGACTGGCTACGTTGAAGGTGAAGGATCAGCTGCTAGATTTGGTGGTATAACTAGCATCGTAACTTCACCGACTGAGACAACCCAGCTCTGGATAGGTGACTTCCTCAATTGCTGCATACGAAGCTGCGATCGACAGACAAATGTAACTAGCACTCTTGCAGGAGCATGTGGTAACTGCAGTCACCTAGATGGTTTACTTCATAAAGCATTGTTAGGTTCTCCACTTAGCTTAGTAAAACATCCTACTAACACTGGTGAAGTTCTGTTCTTTGACGACTTTGGATACTCAATCAGGTGTCTCTGTTTAGAAGAAAAAAAATGGACAGTGTTAACGCTCTTTGTTATAAATAATGACCTATCATACTTCAACTTTGACCCATCAGGGACTTATATTTACTATTTACTAGATACGCATGTTATGAGAGTTGTCTACACATCACGGTATAATATCAGCTCACCAGAATCTGTCTACGCTATTGATGACGTGACAGAATCCTTTCCCCTCGGCCAGAGATCTATCCCTTTACACGTGCTGCCTCTAAACCAGAATACATTCATCCTTTGTGTTTTATTTGAGAATAGTCTTAAGTTTGTCGATCTATCAGAACCTTCAGAGTCCTTTCCAATATGTGTTAGTAATGGCGAGTCTTTTCAGGAAGTTTCTGGATATATTGATAAGTGTGAGATATATTCACCAAACTATTTATATAGAAAGGATGACACGTCATCTGTGTATGTCATAGGTCATAGAAATGGTATTTATCGTCTCTCCTTTGTAGGTAAGAAAGTTTATCATTGAAATCATGCAATATATTTAGGTCAAGACACATTGCATGAAGACTGAACGTGATTAACTTACTGCTTAACTGAACAACTACATTGGCTTATTCAGACTTATTAAAAACTAACTTCAATATTTTGCCATTTCAATTTTTCTAATCTAAACATTTTTAACCCTTACGCGATCAATGGACCATATATGTCCCTGAAAGCGACACTATCCACAGATCAATGGACCATATATGGTCTTTTAGGTAAACAAACAATAGCGCTTACTTTAAACTTCCAGTTTTCAACCGAAAAGCCTAAAACTTTTTGTAATTGAGGTTGATAGGGCAGCTTAGTAATTTTGGAATAATTAGAGCCATTAAATTTGATTAAATTAATAGCTACCAAGCCAGCTAGTTGCTTTTCAATTTAATCCCTAAATTTCAAAATTGTCGGTAAATTTTAACGCTACTTTCAAATGCATGAAACTGCTGTCAAATTATAGAGAACCAGTTTATTTTATTCAGATTATAACATTTAGAAGAACATCTAAATAAACAGAAATGTTAAATTCACTATATTTTGAATCATATTATAAATTAATTTTATCATTTTGAATTTTCAATTTTAAAATAGCGGTTTTGAGAGGCAAATTAAAATGACTGATTTTAGCTAGAATTGAAGTCTCCCGTCACTTTAACAAGCTTTTTATAAAAGAAAATACTCTCAAAATTATATTACCCAGTTTATATAAGGCCAAAATCAAGTGTAACATTTTAATAATGAAATTGAAAGTTATGCAAAATTTGTTAGCAAATTTCGCGATAAACTCAAACGAGGCTTAAAATTACGTAACTTCAAAGTTGATCGCCAAAGGGTTAAAACAAATTTCAGTAGTAAAAAGTATACCTTCAAATTTGCCTGATGTTTCATTTTTACTAATTTTCAACTAAGTACTCACAACGTTGTATACATGGATATACGTGTACCAGCGAATGCTTATGAATGAGTGAGATACTGAAACTAACCTCGACATTTCCGCAAACTATCACATTCATAAGTATGTTCTTACAACAAATTAGATGTCATTTTACAGCTCATGCACACACAAGGGTCAGCTTGGTCTTTAATAATAGTTCTAGACATACCTTTAGGTTGCCAACAGATTTTAGAACCTCTATCATGCATTTGCTTGCTTCCTCACTTACTTACATATTGAAATCCTACAAGAAGCAATTGCTGCTGTGAACTTTGCTATTGACCAAAACTACATTATCGTATAACAATTTTATAATGATAATCATGCAGGAATTAAAATAGAACAAAAAGAAGCAAAAACTGATACCCTTTTTTTGTGTTCCTATATTATTTTTTCCAACAAAAGTCATGTGATGCAATATTACTACATGTAACTTGTATGGAAAATAGTTTGTTCAATTTTGAGTCATGCAAAATAGTTGCTAAATGTAATTAGTAAATAAAAATTGAACTACACAGAAAACCTTTTTAAAGCATGGCGCAGTTATAAAATAAATTTTGTAACTTTAAACAACATATTTTGTATTACAGATCCATCTTTAAAGTCCAGTGTTGGAGAGATGAGTGGAGGTCTTACACTTCTCATGTGGCTGATTGTAGGCATGGCTAATTACACAACATAGTTTCTTACATAAGCCTTAAAGATGGAAATTTAACTTCACCAAATTGTGACAAAGTGCCGTTATCTTTAATATTTCTACATTTCATTGTAAATTTAAAGAAAGTCTAATACTAGTAGATAAAATCACTTGTATTATCAGTAGCTGTCATGAACAAGTTCGGGCATGCCTGGGCTACATTTGCCTTAATGAATAAGAAAAGAGAGGGCCAGTTAAGATAGATATTAGGTGCTACTAGTTGTCAATTCTAAAGTCAACAGTCCATGCTTAACAGTTGAGCTGGCCCGTTGCAGACTCAGAAAGTATTATAGTGGGTATTTATAAATAAGATAGCAAAATAAAGTGTAGTACGTGTTGCATATTGAACTAAATTATATATAAAAAAGAAAATAATAAATTATAATTAGTAAGTATCAAATAACCCTTCTACACGCTCTACAAAGAGAACTCTAAGACTAGAACCAGCAAAGTAAAAGAAATGTAACAAGGTAACTAATATAACTTGCTGCATCTAGCAATCAGCCTTGGTTTGCTGAAGTTGGACGGTAAATAAAACATAATGAATATAGTAGCCCAAATAGTTCAAGGGTCTAAAATTATTTTCTAGGTTTTGCAACAATCGGTGAATAGATTTTTAGTCAAATGTAATTATTGAATAAAGACTTTCTTTAAAATAGTTGAAATTACTGCCCCAGTTGGCAAATATTTAAAAACAATATAGCATTCTAGTTTAGTAACTTTAATAAAAAAGAAGTATTGCTAATTGGCTTACAGAAAAACAGAATAATGGAATTAATATTTGAACTGATTCAAGTGAGTTTATGTACTTTTCAGATAATTAGACACTTGGTTTTTTTTGTAACACAAAAGTAGTTATACTTAATTATCAGTTTTTATGCCTAATGACCCCTAACATGAATACTAATTTTAGTACCACATCTTTGATCATTTAGAAAACTAAGGTTACCCATGCTAAATAAAACAAGGTGACAACATAAAAAAACTTAAATTTAAAAGCAAATCCCAAATCGGAACAGTATGTTTTAAAAATGGTTGTTTGATATATATATAATTTGATATCTTGAAAAGGCCATGATAGCACTTGGCAGTTTAATGTGAATTTTCTCAATATAGATTCAATTTATACATTTGTTTTAGCTCTGTGTAGCATTCTCTCTTGGCAAAAGCGAAGTCATATATGCAACCAATGTTTCAGGGTGAGTACACCTTATAGGTGTATGTATAAAGTGAGATATACCTAATTACATTCTGGTAGATGGGTTGATATACCTATGAAATGCAAAGTTGAGTAGAGCACAATCCAACTAAGAAAAATAGAGTTTTTTGTTTGTAGACTTGAATAAACTTTTTTAGTTAAAATACCTGATAATTAAAGCTATTCACTATAATTACAGCAGCAGATAAAATATATCCTAATATATGTAACTAATTCAAAGCTAAAGGTTGCAAACGTGATTATAACTTTTTGTTTACACAGAAAAGGCTGTTCTCTTGCTTTGAAAAGTGATTTAATCTAAAAATAATGTCTCAAGTCTTTTAGTATATTTAAATCTAAATTTTCTTTAGACATATTTTTATGGCAGATAAACTTAAGTTTATTTGCTTTAGATTGAAACTCGTTAATTTTTTTTCAGTTTCAACTTTAACGAAGTAACAGAAATATATGAACGTAGAAAAGATTACATTGAGTCAAAAAAGTGGTTTAGAAAAGTTGCTAAAGATGGCTACGTTGAAGGGAACTATTTAATAGTTCTGGGGTCTGCGTTGTATACTACCAGGGATTTTACAAGCTTTGATCTTATTGCTGGAAATATTCTAAACGGGGGTTATTCTGAGGCTCATGGGGATAAAGCAAAATTTGGAGCAATAACGGGAATCCTTTCTCCACTCCATCAAACAAGAGAGGTGTGGCTGGCAGATCACAGTAATGCTTGTTTGAGAAGTGTAAACCGGGTACAAAATTCTACGTCACGTGTGGTAGGAACTTGCACTACTCGAGGTAACTGGGACTCAGATCTTCTGACCAGCGAGCTCTGCTTCCCGTTTGATTTAGTATACAGGCCAAATTCAGAATATGAAATATACTTTTTTGACAATGGCTGCAACACACTGAAATGTGTCTGCAAAGAGGATGGTGCTTGGCGAGTAGTTAGCATCGTTAAATATACGGGGAGCGTAAATGGTTTAGCCTTTGACCAAGAAGGAGAGTTTTTATACTTTACACATGCAAATGGCATTTCTAAGTTCTCGGCAAAGCCCTGGAAACACGGAGCGAAAGTTGTTGCTAATAGAGGCACCAGCGGGCATAACGATGGATCCTTAGCCGACGCGTTGTTTGCATCACCGATGGCTATACGCTTTCTTTCAAATGATCTGTTTTTGGTGGCTGACAGAGACAATGAAATTTTGAGATTAGTTGATTTAAAAAACTCAAAGGTTTATTCTATATGCATTCCATCTGTAGCAAAATTAGGCAAGACTGGAAACTCTATAAAGGATTGCGCGCTATTTCAGCCAGTGGATCTATTGCTCTCAGATGACATGTCAAGTATTTATATAATAGGTAAAGATGCCATCTCAGTCATGAAGTACAGAGGTAGGTAAAACGCAAGTGTCTATTAATAACAGCATTTTGCTGAATATCTAATAAACAAACTATAGTTTTTTTATAGCCGACATCCATGTGAGCACCTTTGACGGTAAAGCCTCATTAAAGTAGTTCTCTATTTTGGTAAAGGAGAACTTACATGACTAGATCTCTTTATTAAAATCACCAATGAAATTTCATGATGATTGAACAATTTACTATATGTGTTAATTAAGTTAATGCTCAAACTCCTAGATTATCACTGCTTCTCCCTTAATATCTAAAAATTGAAAAATTAAACAAATTCTCAAGTTGTCAAGTTCGGTATTAATATTTTGTTTGGCGCCGTAGCATGGCATGAAAAGCAACTGTGGAGCTGTATAAAATGAACAATTATGATACTACATATTTTAAATGTCATAGTTCAGAAAAGCAAGAAAATAGATATAATTTTTATTTAAAATTTTTTTTTCATGTAAAATATTATAGGGGATTATGTAATTGAACACATGCAATTTGAAGCAAAAAAAATGCGCTCTACTACTTGAGACTTGTGTTAAAGTATAAGCGGTTGTGTAAAAATTTTAATCTCAATTCATTAGAATAAATCTAAAAACTTATGTAAACAAGAAACTTTATAATCAGAGCTAATGTCTGTCTGGCTGCTGAACTGCAGTAAACAGATTGCTATAAGCAAACAGTTTTGTAGATCCAAAAACTACGGTGAATGGCAATTCCACAGTTGAAGAGCAGGGTGAGACAAAACTTGGAGGCAGTTCAGTAGCCAAGTGGTTTATCAAGCACACTAAAACACTCTTATATGTTGGCGGAGGAATATTATTAGCTCTACTGGCGATTCCAGTTGCAGTCTTACTTACGAGACTTGAAAAGAGTGAGAAATTTTGCTGATTAACTTTAAATTTTAAGGATTGAAATTTGGTAATCCAAGGATATAATATTTTCTGCCTTGTTGTTGCAGCAACACAGAAAGGTTCTAAAAAACAGAAAAAGAAAAAGAAACGGCGACGAAGATTTCAGAGTTTTCAATCCAATGGTCTATTTGGAGATGGAAGGTCTAATTTCTGGAAATCTGGAACTGGTCTGTTTTTAGTTTGAACCTTCTAGATTACCGACACACACACACACGCACACACTCATGCACGCACACACACGCACCCATGCATACACACAAATCTATATATTATATCATATATTATGTATTTATTTTTAAAAAGTAAGTTTTTTGTCTTGCAGCTAATCTTGGAAGATTTGGCCAAAAGATAAAACGTAATAAAAAGACATCAAGGACATCAAAACCCTATGATTCATCAAGTTATAAAGCAAACACTGAATGTAAGAAACTAACCTCACATTTAAAAGAAAATAAATTTATTATTAACCAAAAAATTAAAATTATTGAATTTTATAAAGCCATCTCAGTTTCAAACAAAATGCCAGGAATTCTGCTTTTTTTTAATATCTCTGCAGTGTAATTTTTATACCAGAAAGAGAATGCTGAAATTAAAAACTATTATGCTTTTGCTAATTTACTTCCATTTTTATACTACTGTAATTGAATATAAGTGCCATGTGTTTTTAGTTTCAGGGTCAATATCAGAAAGTCAGTCATATGCAGGCTAAGGTCGGATATGAAGGTCAAGGTGAAAAAGATTGCCGTAGCACCTCCCACTTTGATATTCATTATTTTTATACATAAAATTTTACAGTTGCTTTTGTATAAAATAAATCACTAGCTGCATGATGCTAAAACTTTTTTGAGACCCATTGATTTAGTTTAATCAAAAGTAGCATATTGATGTAAAACACCAAAATATAAAAGGTATTTTTTAAATTTGATGTAGCTACTAATTTTCAGGTTAATATTTGCACCAATAAATTTCTGCTCTGAAATAGTTTTTTCCTTACCAATCATAATATCATTATAATTAAAAAACATTACCTGGATTCTAAATAAATTAACTGTAGTTCTTTAATAAAGCCAAGTTGTGTCTCTAAAAATTAAAAAAATATGCAGATGAATTTAAATCTTTTCATTTCCATGATTGATCTCAAAAGTTAAAAAGTGATATGCCTCATAAAATTACATAGCAGGAAGATTTGGTTTTATGAAAATCTTTTAGATATAGTTTTTTGAAAGCCAAGTTTCCTATGAGTATTTAGGATGTTTTACATAAAAAAGTATTTAGGCAAATAAATCAACTTTTGCTGCATGCCACAAATTCTACTATATAAAGTGTTATTGTATATATATCTCTCTTTTGTTATTTGGCTTATAATTAGCATGGCACACAACCCTATGCAAGTATTATTGGGCAATAATTGTTTACATTTTTAGTCACTCTTTATTGGCTAATGAATAGTGCCTATTCTACTTGAGTCATGCACAGTGTGGAATGTGGTTGTATTTTCTAGACATATCAATTTAGAATGAAAGCCGATGCTTTGCTTTAGAAAGTCAATTCATTTTTATAAGTTGATCGGTGCATATCTTGCTAGAGAAATAAAGTTTACATATATTCACAACTCTATTTACTCTCAACTGGATTAGTAAGCTGTATGCTACTTGTCTATACACTTCTGACTACCAGACTTTTCGAACTCGTCACACTGCTACTATAGTTTTGTGACACTGCATCATAATCACCATTCAATTAGAGCAGGATATCAGTAAAGATTTTTTTTAGGTATTCATAAAATAAATATAATGGTAATATAATATTTAATTGATTCTATCTTTATTTTTGCCAAATTTTACTTTGTTGGTGTTGAGCTCAATATTTATTAAAAATGTTTTAAATAAATTCTTTGGCATTTCATCACTTTTAAAAAATTCTAAATATGTCTTTTTAGTATTTTTTACTAGCATCTATGCAAAATAATAAAATTGTTTTCATCTCGATTTGAGTTTTAGAAAACGTCTATCTGAATCCATACCAAATTGTTATTTTATGCTGCCCAAGTCAAGTGCAAATTCTAAGTGTGATGACTAAAATGTTAGTGTTTTTATTATATGTAAGTAACATTGGAATAATAACAATTTTTTTATCTTTAATAATTTGTGTCATTTTATCTTAGTAATGGCAATCGATTCCTAACTTCTACAATTTTCTCATAAAATAATTTTTGTTGGTTGCAGTTAGTAGAGATTCTACTACCAGTAATAGGAAAATTCCACTATTCAAACACCATAGGAAGGTATGGATTAATTATTAACATCTTTAATAGAATAAGTATGACACAATGAAAAAACACTTAGTTGGCAAGATCATGACCTGTTAGGATCAGTAGAAACCTGAGCCACATTTGTCACTATAACTCACAACAAGTTGGAGCACATAAAGATTTTTTAATATCAGAAAATATTAGTTTTAGTGAAATTACAATAGGTTAATTGTTATTCCACAACTATTCGGCACTGCCTTTTATTTTAAAGATGAGCTGCCGTGGCCTATAAGGGGTTAGAGTGTAAGGGTTAGCAAACAAAATGTCATGGGCTCAAACCTTCTGCAAGCAATTGGTAATGCTAAAAACAGCATTCAGTCATAATTACTCCTGTGCCCCATTTGAAAAATTACCCCGCTCGATTTAACAGAAACCCTTTTCTGTCAAGGAATGATCACAGAAATAGTTACTATAAATTTACATTAGTTTATTTTAAATCTAATATTATGTTTACTCATTATTTTATTGAAAGCTGATTTGAATGAAACAATACCTTTTATGGTTTAATTTCTAATGCATTAAGAACTTCTGTTGTTAGAGTTTTATGCTGTGATGCTCTATCAATATCGCTGGTATATTTGAACACTATACTGAAGCATTGTGGTTAAATTTGCTTGTTGAGTTTTTTTTTCAAAATTTAACTTACTATTTTGTTTTGACTAATTGGGTTTCAGTATAAAGTTTGAGAGTATAGAGCAAGTATACACAAGAACGAAGCAAGAAGTCGAAGCCAATATCAATTTTAACTACATGACCCAAGATCCAGATGTCGAAGGTCATTATCTACTTACTGCAGGATTTGCTTTATATACGACCAAAGAATTTAAACGTTTCCAACTGTTAGCTGGTAGTTCAATATCTAATGGTTACAAAGAAGGAACTGGTTCTGTAGCTAGATTCGGTGTTATTTCTGGAATCATTCCGTCACCCCGAGAGTATGGGCATTTATGGATTGCGGATAACTCTAATCATTGCATACGAGACTTGGATCGCAAAAACAACAAAACAAGCTACGTGACTGGGGAGTGCGAAAATAGCGATGATATTGGCGGCAAGTTTGATGTCGCGAAGCTGGGAAAACCTATTGAGCTGGTGAGCCGCTCAAACCAACCCAATGAGATCTATTTATACGATAACAATGCTGGCAAAATCAAATGTCTTTGTTTTAGAGATCATTCTTGGTATGTCATTACGCTCTCCTCTTTTACAAAGAATGTGCACAGTTTTGTCATAAACTTGTCATTAAAAATACTTTATCTGGCTACCAATACCAACGTCTTGATTCTTCGGCTTGGGGAGTGGAGTAAATTTAAATATCTTCTCTCCATTGATTGTACAGGATACTCTGATGGCTTCTTCAACATCTCTAAAGTAGATAACCCAAAGCACATTACTTTTATAACAGATAATATAATCTTGGTGGCGGATTATGGGAACAGCGCAATACGATTGGTTGATTTGAACCAAAAAAAAGTATCTTCTGTCTGTACTTCTCCAGAAGTAACTGGCATTGACTATGAAAATTCCATTAGTAAGTGTAAGGTGATGTTACCAATGCACATGGCAAGGTCTCCTTCTGGGTTCTTTATTACTGGAACAACTTCTATCTATAAATTGACGTTGAGAGGTAAACAAAATTGCACATGTTCTTGCAAAAATTATTTTCTTGTGACACAATATTGGTTGCTTTTTTGTACTTCATAGCTTTAACTGATGTTCAATAAATTAATTAGAATACATTGACCAAGTGAAATGCTTATAAGCATAAATATGATAACCCTTCAGTAAATGATTTATAACTTAAAATGTCATATAATTAAGGTGATTGATGCTATATATTTTAAACGTCATAGTTCAGAAAAGCAAAAGCATAGACATGACTTATATTTGAAAAAAATAGTTCTTTATATAAAATGTAATAGAGAATTACGTGATTGGACATTTGTCACTTTAGCGCAGCAAAAGATGTGCTCTAGGACTCAAGACTTTTTTTTAAAGTATGAATAGCTGCTTAAAAAATTGATCTCAATAGAATTGCATCAATCTAAAAACATATTATGTAAACAAGAAACTTTATAATCATAGCTAATGTTTGTCTGGCTGCTGAACTGCAGTAAACAGATTGCTATAAGCAAAAGGTTTTGTAGATTCACAACCTACGGTGAATGGCAATTCCACAGTTGAAGAGCAGGGTGAGACAAAACTTGGAGGCAGTTCAGTAGCCAAGTGGTTTATCAAGCACACTAAAACACTCTTATATGTTGGCGGAGGAATATTATTAGCTCTACTGGCGATTCCAGTTGCAGTCTTACTGACGAGACTTAAAAAGAGTGAGAAAATTTGCTGATTAACTTTAAATTTCAAGGAGTAGAATTTGGTTATTCAAGAATACAATACTTTCTGCCTTGGTGTTGCAGCGTCACAGAAAGGTTCTAAAAAACATAAAAAGAAAAAGAAACGGAGACGAAGATTTCAGAGTTTTCAATCCAATGGTCTATTTATAGATGGAAGGTCTAATTTCTGGAGATCTGGAACTGGTCTGTTTTCAGTTTAAACCTTCTAGATTACTAACACACACACACACACGCACACGCACACGCACACACACACGCACACGCACACGCACACGCACACGCACACCCACACGCACACGCACTCGCACACGCACACGCACACCCACATGCGCATACGCGCACACGCACACACTTGCACACACCTGCACACGCGCAAACGCGCGCACGAAACACACACACACGCAAGCATGCATGGCACACGCACACACACACGCACACCCACATGCGCATACGCGCACACGCACACACTTGCACACACCTGCACACGCGCACACGCGCAAACGCGCGCACGAAACACACACACGCAAGCATGCATGGCACACGCACACACACACACATGCACACAAAAAATATATATATTATATCATATATTATGTATTTATTTTTAAAAAGTAAACTTTTTGTCTTGCAGCTAATCTTGGAAGATATGACCAAAAGATAAAACGTAATAAGAAGACATCAAAGACACCAAAACCCTATGATTCATCAAGTTATAAAGCAAACACTGAATGTAAGAAACTAAACCTCACATTTAAAAGAAAACAAATTTATTATTAACCATAAAAATTATTGGATTTTATAAGGTAATCTCAGTTTCAAACAAAATACCAGGAATCCTGCTTTTTTTAATTTCTCAGCAGTGTAAGTTTTATACCAGAAAGAGATTGCTAATTTACTTCACTTTTTATACTACTGTAATTGAATATAAGTGCCATGTGTTTTTAGTTTCAGGGTCAATATCAGAAAGTCAGTCATATGCAGGCTAAAGTCGGATCTGAAGGTCAAGGTGAAAAAGATTGCCGGAGCACCTCCCACTTTGATATTCAATACTTTTATACATAACATTTTACAGCTGCTTTTGTATAAAATAAATTACTAGTTGCATGATGCTAAAACTATTTTTGAGCCCTATTGTTTCAAGTTAATCAAAAGTAGCATATTGCTATAAAAACACTAAAATACAAAAAGTATTTTTTAAATTTGATGTAGCTACTAATTTTCAGGTTAATATTTGCACCAATAAATTCCTGCCCTGAAATGGTTTTTTCCTTACCAATCATAATATTATTATAATTAAAAAGAATTACCTGGATTCTAATTAAATTAACTGTAGTTCTTTGATAAAGCCAAGTTGTGTCTCGTAAAACCATGCTTCAAATTGTGTCTCTAGAAATTATAAAAACATGCAGATGATTTTAAATCTTTTCATTTCCATGATTGATCTCAGAAACTAAAAAAATGATTTACCTCATAAAATTACATAGCAGGAAGGTGTGGCTTTATGAACATTTTTGAGATAATTAGTTTTTTTAAAGATGCCAAATTTTCTATGAGTATTTAGGATGTTTTACATAAAAAAAATATTTAGACAAATAATTCAACTTCTGCTGCATGCCACAAATTCTACTTTATAAATTATTATAGTACATATCACTCTCTTTTGTTATTTAGCTTACACTTATAATTAGTGTGGCACACAAGCCTATGCAAGTATTATTGCGCAATAATTGTTTACATTCTTAGTCACTATTTATTGGCTAATGAATATTGCCTTTTCTACACGAGACATGCGCACGGTGTGGAATGTGGTAGCATTTTTTAGACTTATGAATTTAGTATAAAAGCAGATGCTTTACTTGTAAAAGTCAGGTCTTTTTCATAAGTTGATCTGTGCATATCTTGCTGAAAAAGTATTCTACTTATATTCACAACTCTATTTACTCTCAACTAGACTAGCAAGTTGTCTGCTACTTGTCTTTACACTTCTGACTACCAGACTTTTTGAACTCGTCACACTGCTACCAGAGTTTTGTGACACCGCATCATAAACACCATCTAGTTATAGCAGAATATCAGCAAAGATATTTTTTAGGTATTCATAAAATACATATAATGGTAATATAAAATCTAATTTAATTGATTCTATTTTTATTTCTGCCTAATTTTGCTTTTTTGGTGTTGAGCTAAATATTTATTTAAAATGTTTTAAATAAATTTGCAGGCATTTCATCACTTTTAAAAAATTCTAAATATGTCTTTTTAGTATTTTTTACTAGCATCTGTGCAAAATAATAAAATTTTCTTCATCTCAATTTTAGTTTTAGAAAACCTCAATCTGAATCCATACCAGATTGCTATTTTATGCTGCCCGTTCAAGTGCAAATTCTAAGCGTGATGATTAAAAAGTTAGTGTTTTTATTATATGTAAGTAACATTGGAATAATAACAATTTTTTATCTTTAATAATTTGTGTCATTTTATCCTAGTAATGGCAATTGATTCCTAACTTTTATGATTTTCTCATATAATAATTCTTGTTGATTGCAGTTAGTAGAGAATCTACTACCAGTAAAAGGAAAATTCCGCTACACAAACACTATAGGAAGGTATGAATTAATTATTAACATCTTTAATAGAATAAGTGTGACACAATGAAAAAATATTTAATTGGCAAAATCAATACTTGTGAGAATTAATGAAAAACTGAACAATTTTTGTCATAAAAACTTACCACGAGTTGGGGCACATGAAGATTTTATAATATCAGTAAATATTAATGTTGGTAAGTCTAAAAATTGCCTATAAGGGGTTAGAGCATAAGGCTTAGTAAACACAACGTCTTAGCAGGATTTAACAAAAGCGCTATAAATCAGAGAATTCTTGCAGGGATGAGCTTTTTTTCAATCCAATAGTACATATACTCATTAGTTTGTTAAATGCTGATTTGACTGAAGCAATAGTTTTTATTGTTTAATTTCTAATGCATTAAGAACTTCTGTTGTTTATAGAGTTTTATGCTGTGATGCTGTATCAATATTGCAGGTATATTTGAACACTATACTGAAGCATTGTAGTTAAATTTGCTTGACGAGTTTTTTTTTAAAATTCAAATTAATATTTTGTTTTGACTAATCGATTTTCAGTGTAAAGTTTGAGAGTATAGAGCAAGTATACACAAGAACTGATTTACAAGCTGAAGCCAATATCAATTTTAACTACATGACACAAGACCCATACGTTGAAGGTCATTACCTACTTGCTGCAGGATTTGCTTTATATACGACCAAAGAATTTAAAAGTTTCCAACTGTTAGCTGGTAGTTCGATATCTAATGGTTACAAGGAAGGAACTGGTTCTGTAGCTAGATTCGGTGTTATTTCTGGAATTATTCCGTCACCCCGAGAAGATGGGCGTTTATGGATTGCTGACAATTCTAATCATTGCATACGAGACTTGGATCGCAAAAACAACAAAACAAGCTACGTAACTGGGAGGTGCAAAAATAACGGTGATAATGGCGGCAAGTTTGATGTCGCCAAGCTGGGGAAACCTATAGAGCTGGTGAGGCGCTCAAACCAACCCAATGAGATCTACTTATACGATAACAATGCTGGCAAAATCAAATGTCTTTGTTTTAGAGATTATACTTGGTATGTCATTACGCTCTCCTCTTTTAGAAAGACTGTGCACAGTTTTGTCATAAACTTGTCATTAAAAATACTTTATCTGGCTACCAAGACCAACGTCTTGATTCTTCGGCTTGGGGAGTGGAGTAAGTTTAAATATCTTCTCTCCATTGATCGTGCAGGATACTCTGATGGCTTCCTCAACATCTCTAAAGTGGATAACCCAAAGCACATTACTTTTATAACAGATAATATAATCTTGGTGGCGGATTATGGAAACAGCGCAATACGATTGGTTGATTTGAACCAAAACAAAGTATCTTCTGTCTGTACTTCTCCAGAAGTAACTGGCATTGACTATGAAAATTCTATTAGTAAGTGTAAGGTGATGTTACCAATGCACATGGCAAAGTCTCCTTCTGGGTTCTTTATTACTGGAAAAACTTCCATCTATAAATTGACGTTGGGAGGTAAACAAAATTGCACATGTTCTTGTAAAAATAATTGTTTTGTGACGCAATAGTGGTTGACACTTGCTTTTTGTCCTTCATAGCTTTAACTGATGTTCACTTTAATAATTAGAAAACATTGACCAAGTGTAATGCTTATAAGCATAAATATGATAACCCTTCAGTAAATGATTTATAACTTGAAACATAAAATTACATTTTTGATTAAAGATCAATTCTCAACAGCCACTTGTCAAGAAAACTTTATCTTGCCGATGTTTTCAGATGTGAGTCTGGTTAATTTTAGCGTCTTGGGTGACAGAACCTCTCATTACCAGACAGATAGTCAACACCACAGAAAGCCTGCAAGCTCAGCAACTTGCTGCAAATAGCAGTTCTTGGCTGAAAGAAAACCAGACGACTGTTGCCATTGTTGGTTTTGGTTCAATGGCAGTGTTGCTTATTGTTGCCTTAGCAACCACTCACAGCAAGGCTCAGCAGAAAAGTATGTATGTTAATGCAAAATGTGGTCTTGTAGTAGTTTTGTAGGTAGAATGCAATAAGTGGGGGAGCATAACTCTGTAATATAAGAAACAGGAAAGGTTGTCTGTAATAAGTAGAATAGTCTATATCTCAGCTTGTTGTCCTGTGTGTCTTAATCCAGCGAGCTCCAGTGGTAGATTGATCTAGTCTGTGAGCTCGCCTCTATATATACTGGCAAAAAGTCCCTTCAAAAATCTTTTGCTGATCACGTTCTAGAATCCGAGTTCTCATGAAGATGTTGGAGCCCTCAACATGCAAATAGAATTTGATTTAGTTAGATTTGATCCGACACTCAGTCGGGCCCGCCATTCTCACACTTCTGATTCTTGGCCAAAATCAGCTTAAATAATTGCATAAAGTTTACTTTATAAAATGAACAATTAGCAAGACAAATTTCAAGTTATTAGCCTATGCGCTAAAATTCACTACAATATCATTTTGACATTGAGGTTAGATTTAACAAAGCAAATGCTCAGTGAAACAGTAAGCTTTAAAAGTCTGAAAATGACAAATCATTAGCAACAGTTTTAAATTCATATAGCAAGATATTGTCTATAAGAAGAGTAATATAAAGAGGTGTACTATTTTGACTTTAAAATCAAATGTTTTGTATTTATAATAAAATGAATTAGATTTAGTCAAAATTAAAACCAAATTTATTTTACCAGTGACTTTTATTCAACCATATCACAATGTACTAACTTTTCTGTATGAGATATCACAGTATTATGCTACTACCAGTTTTATAAGATGAAAGATAGTGTTCATAGTTTAGTAAATAATTTTCTTTTCAGTATTGAAAAAATTTAGATACATTTTTCGAAGCTAATGCTAAAACAATTTTTGCTTTATGTCATACGCAAAATATACTTGACATATATAACACTCTGGTGTAATATAGTATACTTTGTATTACAAGTTTCAATACAAACATCACAATTCACAAAAGTCTGCATTATATTACATAGTTTACATAATATGAATTATTTTAAATATACATGCTATTATGTATATTATATACATGTATCATATTAAAAAATTTATGTAGCATACCTAGTTCTCGCCAACAAATTTGCTCTATGCATGTCAGCCATGAACTGCTGCTTCACATTTTTTAGTTGAAGCTTTTTTTTACAGATAGCGGTAGGAAGAAAAAGAAGAAAAATAAAGCCTCAAAAAGATCAAAATTTGGTATAATCCTTGTGTTCACGAATAGAGATGATGGTTGCTAAGTGAGGCGTAGACTGCACAGTTTGTGCTGTCAAGACTTATATTTACATGAACTATGATTCAGCAACTATTTTTAGTACTGCTTTCATTTGCTGCTTTTGTGATTTAGGCTATTTGGTTTAATCACCTAAACACTTCACAGTTGGTTATTTTAAAAATTTTAGTCCTCGTAAAACTTTGCACTAATCTAGATATATTGTAATAGCGGACTATAGTATTGATGATACTACGTTTCACTGTCAGTTTTTCAACATTTAAACTATTTAAATTTTTCACATGGTTGGTCAAAATTTAGAGCAGTCAACTAAAATTAGTTTTCCAACTAGCCAACCTTACAGCTAGTCTATATTTTAATTAGTCAAAGTTTTCGGCGTACCATTTTCATAATAAGTCAATATATCAGCTAGTCAGCCTCCCAACTATTCCATAGCTTGTCAAAATGTCACATTATACCAAAGTCTTGCTAACCAATTGTAACTGCTCTAAAAGAGTTTTATTGTATTCTAGGTTCAAGGAAAAGTTTGAAGTCAAAGTCAAACATAGACAGAGGTGAGTGCATCAAAATTACTCACCCAATACCTTTTTTATTTAGAACTTAGGTTTACATACAAATTTAACGAGTCTTTTTTGTCAAAGGCTGTATGAGTGATAAATTATTGTGTGTTTAACAGCAAATATAATTCCTTTGTTTTAAAATTAGAATAATTGATTTTAGCAAATTGCCATCAAGAAAAATTTACTCTGTATGCATAAGTGTGAGGTTCAGCGCTTTATCATTCCACCATAAAATTAAATTTTAAGCTGACTTTCCGTTAAAGTCTGCAAAATTGAAATTAAGTTATAAAAAAATATTTTTTCTGTGGAAAGAAATTGGTGAAATCTGTGATTGAGTTTATTGTTCTACTTGATAGGTTCTACTTCATATCAAGGCTCAATAGGGCAGCCAGCATCTCGACTCTACCCTTATAACTACACATCCACTCGTCTGTAGCCCAAATTGAAACCATGATTTTTAAAAAACCTTTTATAATGTTAATAAAACATATGACTAATATTAAATATAATGACTCAAGTTTCTAAAAAGAAAAAAAATCACCTGAGAGCATTGAAACAAAGGTGATGGTTGAGGACCAGATTAGCTTAAAGCTGTTACACAACTAAAATTAATGTTGATAATAGTTCCACAAAGTGTGCTTAGCAAAGGAAACGCATGCTTGGCTCAATTGAGAAATGTGTATACATGAGATGACTTCAAAAACATGATTAAAAAATTTAAAACTAAAAATCTGATGAAAAAATTATTCGAAATTACATGAATCAAAAAGCAATTTGAATATAAAAAAATATATATAACAATATTATAATGCTACTATTTCAGTTTGCATATATATATATATTTTAGTGTAATAACATTTACGCAAAATCTGGCAAAAATCTTGCAAGATTAGTAAACAATATTTATATTATCTTTATCATTTAAAACATTTCATCTAAAATATGTTTTGCTAGAAAATGAGCAAACAGTATAATATTAGGACACTTATAAATTTATATTCAACTCCATCAAAAAATTGTCAACGTATTTTTTTGTGTAATACTAAATAGGATTTGTAAAAATTGGTAACAATACATGAAGTATCATCATTATTATTCTATTAAAACTATTTTCAAAACAAACATTCTAAAACCATAACTACTTGAAAAGACCTGCTTACATTGCTAATGGGTATAACTACCATTCAAACTCTCCCTCAATTTATTGTGAAAAGTTCCGTAGTGCATGTAGAACATTGCATAAAGTCCGACAAAGGTTGCTGCACCTAGTACTAGGTAAATGAGGATAGATATGTTGTTTGTATTAATAGTTCTTACAGAAGGAGTGCTTATCGTGATGGTTATAGTTGACTGTTTATTGGTGACAGTCTAAAAGATAAACCTTAGGTTTAGGTTTAGATATATATATATATATATATATATATATATATATATATATATATATATATATATATATATATATATATATATATATATATATATATATATATATATATATAAATAAGTATACGAGAAACATTGTTGATTTACTACTTTATTAGGCAAAGTAATTATACTGATATTTCGGGTACCACTGTACCCATCTTCAGAGTAGCAATGAATGAAATTCAAAATTTATTACGTTATGTTGGACGTTATGCATGACACAAAGAATAGAGAGTGGCAGTTATTGTAAATTATTGAAACTGAGGGAGATAATCTTATTTTATATACTACGCAAGTCAAAATTTATACTGATTTTTTTTGCTTAAAAAATAAGTTAGAGTTGACAAAAAAATATAGATATCCAAATATAAAAACAGCCTGGATTAGTGAAACTATGTGAGAGTTGAGTAGTGTGGAGCTATTGGTATAGTTTTAGTGGTATGGAGTAATTTTGTTTATTAAGTTGCGGTTTTATTTGTTTAATGTAGAGAGCTTCGGCTACTTTTCGATGCTTATAACTTCTGGTAACTTGTGACTCATCATCACTCTTTGAAATTGGTTCAAATTGAACTTGAAAATGTTGTTTAATTATTGAGTAGAATTTGTCTGGTCATTTAGCTGTTGGCAATATCATGGTCATTTTATATGTAATAGAGAAAACTATTAACAACATTGGTGACGGACTACTCAGTGAAAAAGACAACAGGAAACACATTTTACTCCAACTGCCTTATAAAGGAGTAACAGGAGAAAAACTAATCCACTCCCTCAATAAATTAATTACCGACTTTTTTCCAAATGAACTCAATGCCCAGATTTTATTCAAAGGAACCCCCTTAAGTTCACATTTTAACCTCAAAGATAAAACCAATAAAGAACACATTCACAACCTAGTCTACAAAATAACCTGCCCTGAAGCTACCTGTCAACAAACATATGTAGGGGAAACCGGACGTCGCCTATCACACAGGATACATGAACACTGCCATGACATCAATTTCAAAACTTATCAACACATCTCCACCACTAATCACGGAAACATATCAATAGACAATGTAACAGTTCTAAATCAGTCGTTTAAAGGAATCCACCATCGAAAAGTAGCCGAAGCTCTCTACATTAAACAAATAAAACCGCAACCTAATAAACAAAATTACTCCATACCACTAAAACTATACCAATAGCTGCACACTACTCAACTCTCACATAGTTTCACTAATTCAGGCTGTTTTTATATTTGGATATCTATACTTTTTGTCAACTCTAATTTATTTTTTAAGCAAAATAGTCAGTATAATTTTTGACTTGCGTAGTATATAACATAAGATTATCCCCCTCAGTTTCAATAATTTACAATAACTGCCACTCTCTATTCTTTGTTTCATGCATAACGTCTAACATAGCGTAATAATTTTTGAATTTCATTCATTGCTACTCTGAAGATGGGTACAGTGGTACCCGAAATTTCAGTATAATTACTTTGCCTAATAAAGTAATAAATCAACAATGTTTCTCGTATACTTATTTATAATCAAATTGCTAGCTCGTAAAGATATATATATATATATATATATATATATATATATATATATATATATATATATATATATATATATAATGTTGACATATATATACACATATATATACACATATATATTGATGTAATGATTATGATATGATTATGATATGTCAACCTTTTAGCTAGCAAATGTAGTTCTTTACACTTTTTCAGCAATTAAAACAATTTAAGTTGTGATTAAAGTAATGTTACATACTTGGGTTTTGGTTGATAAGTCCGGAAAGAGGTCTAAAAGAGATAGAATTAACAATCTTCAAAAATATTTGACCAAATGTAGAATATAACATATATAGTACATATAGATTATAATATAACATACGTTTATTATATGTTTATACTATCTCATGTGTAAAACTTGTGTAAGAACCAGACTTTTGTAAGATATAGAATGTGAATACCTTTGAGATGCAGTCGATAAATGAATCTGGTAGTTGAAACCAAAATTGTTGTTAGTTCATTTGACTGAAGACCTACAATGTCTTTTGGACTTTGCATCTTGCAGTGTTCAATGTCCCCTTCTTCAGACTCGGGTAGCAGCTTTAGTTGTGGAACGCATATAGTTGACATTTTTGACTGTTTTAGATTGAGCAATCGGAGCACATTATTTCCGGAGTCGGCCATAATGGCTAAATCTGGACTGAGAAAATACAATCCTTTTGGACTGTTAACTAAGGCGCTTTCGAACTCGCCATCTTTATGCCCTGGTGGTTTTACGCTAGTTTCTAAAACATTGGTGTGGGTAAAATCAGTTGATATATCGATAATCCACACAGTGGTATTTGTTGTAAAAAACAGTTTGTCTCCACGGTAATTGAATCCAATAAAGTTAGGCTGCCAGAGAGTGACATACACTGTAAGTATGTGCCAGATGTTTGAATTTAGACAGATGCATCTGATAGAAGTTCCGCCATCTATGAAATAAGTCGAATTGGAATTCTTTATTGCTGGTTGCGCAAGCCCGCCAGTTGGTCTATTAATAAAAGCTATAAAAAAATTTCCGTCTCTGAATTGATTCATTTGACAGAATCCGGCTAGATGAAAAGTATGGTTACTTTCTCTGCTGACGCTTCTTATGCAGCCATTGTCTCTGTCAGCAATCCAAAGTTGGCTAGGATCTTGGGCAGATTTAGCTAAGCCGGATATTGTACCAAACCTTGTTTGTTCTCTATCACCATTCATGTGCCCACTATATGTTGAATTACCAGTAATTAATTCAAAGTCAATAAAGTTTCCTGTTGTGTATATGGCATATCCAATAACTACTAAATAGTTACCAGGTATATAGCTGTCTGTAGCAAAGTAAGTAATTTTAGGAGTCCCAATGAAAGCATTTATCTCATACTCCAAAGATATATTTTCAAATTGCCATCTATAATATTGATAAAATACAACAACACCATATATCATTAAAATTCTTCTTCAAAATAATTTTCTATTCAAAACGTTTGAAACTAATAAAAACAACAATTTATTGTAATCTCTAAAGTTGCGTTTATACCTCTGCTGAAAAAAGTACCGAGTTTAAGTTAATAACGCTTTTCCGGGTACCCCTTTATAGTCAAACTTAAACTCGTTGAAATCATATTGATGCGGTTGCTCACTTTCTGAAATTGAAATTTGACTCGCATAATAGCTATTTGATGCCCTTTGTAAACGTCGTGAATTAGTGAAGCGGAAAGCATAAAAGCGATAATTGAGAAGACGTAGGCTATGTAATTATAACCGTATAAGTACGTTGTCTAATCGCCAAAGTAATAACTAAATAACGATGTTTACAAGAAGTTATTACTCCTATTCTAAAATTGGCCGATTAAGTTATCACAGTACAAAAATTTCAACGAGTGCCTTTTACAATGCAATGCAACTCGGAGAAATTTCAACCCGGCCAAATTGAAATTTTGACCGAAAATCGTGAAGGTATAAACGCTACTTAAAAATTGAACATTTTCAAATCAAACAAGGAACAAATAGGTTTTTTTCTAGATAACTATCAACTTTATGAGCGCTCAGAAAAATACAAATCGCTCTGTGTATATAAATTATTTAAACTCATGTTTTTAAATTACTATTGTGCTTTCAAAACAAACCCGATGTTTAAAACGTTTTTTTTCAGTTACAATACATGTTGAAACTTTCCTATGAAACAATAATGAGCTTTTCATGAAAGCTAAAACTGTATTTAAAAGCAAAACATACCCATTAACTTCTTTTGAATGTATTATTGCAGCGAAGATGCTTTTCATAGTGGAAATCTGAATCTGTAATAAATAACAAACACTAGTATATATTCTTTACTGACATATTCTACAGTAATCAATGGAATGGAGGTTTTGAATTCCATTAACTTTTTATAATTTTGCATTCAGTGAAGTATAAAAAATAATATTTACTGAACGCACTCAGTTTGAAATTTTTTTCTTCGCCTTTTCACGCTACGAATAGATTCAAAAAGAAAAATTTAGAAATTGTGCATTTTAATTTAATTAAATTAATAAAAAAAACAATCATGTTGGCATAATGTTATATCTTTAGAATTTGTTTTCTCCAAATTTTAGCACATCTAAATTTAATTAAGCCATGGTAAGTCTAATTGCTGTATTTTTTACTTACAACTGCCAAAAATGCTAGCCTCATCATTTTGAGTATTTTGAAGACTTTTCTGTCTAAAAGAATACCAAAATAATTTAAATTTTTCAATTGAAGTGTAAAAGTAGCCAAGAGCAACCAAAAAAAAAATATATTGATTGAGTTGATAATTCATTCTTCAAATTTCTGATTGAAGCTATGGATAAAAAAATCTTTTTAATTCTGCAAATGAAATGTTTTATTAGTCAACATTTATTTCCAATAGAATATGGGGCTTAAGTTGAAGTGGCAATTAATTAGGTTATGAACTTCAAAATGATTTTGGTTTTTTGTAAGTCTATTATTAGGATAAAGAGAGGTACATCACTCTGCATAGTCTGTCATTTTGATGTTAGACATTTTTATCATGTGCACACAGACAAACACATGTACACATACACAAACACATGTGCACACAGACAAACACATGTACACATACACAAACACATGTGCACACAGACAAACACATGTACACATACACAAACACATGTGCACACAGACAAACACATGTACACATACACAAACATATGCACACACAAGGCCAATCACATGACGCTGAGCCTGCTTGATTGTACACAGCTTATTCATGCGTCATCACCTTATGTTTTATTCCATCAACTTGTTTATCTTTTCAGGTAGCTTCTAACAATAAACTAAAATTGAATTTTTATTCATCAATAGTAAACCAAAGATGTAATTACTAAAATTTTTGCAGAAAGGGCTGTATTGGCATTCATGCTATTGAGCTGTTGAGTACAAAAGTCAAACTGACAGGTAAAATTGATCATAATTAGTATATGTGGTTAAATTAACCTGATGTGCTGTGCAGCAGAAGCGCAAACGTCTTAGCAAACATTATAGATTCTAACAATGTTCGAACTAGCCCAATAATCTGTTTCAGCATACAGCTAGAAGAAATGAGAACTTTGCTTCAAAGAAGTGAAAGTAGTGACTTCCTTTACATTGTGGAAGACAACTACGTACGAGGAAGCTACTTGCTAGTGACTGGCTATGCATTCTTCATCACTCATGATCTTGATGTAATAAGTTGTATATAATGTGGAGAAAAACTTTATGAGGGGTATTTAGCTGGTTCAAGTGCACGTTTTAGGTATATAAATGGAATAGTAACAAGCCCGCAAGTAACAATCACATATGGGTTTCAGATCAGGAGAGAAGTTGCTTCCGAATGTTTGATTGGAGTAACTAAAGATTAGTGAGATATATTTATATTACCTTTATTTTTTGAAAACATAATATTTGAATGTTTTGCTAACAAATGAGCAATTAGTATAATATTAAAACATTTGTAAATTCATATTCAGCTTTATCAAAAAATTGTTGAAGTATTTTGTATGTAATGCTTATAAATAGGAATTGTGAAATGGGTAACATTACACTAAGTATCATCATAATTATTTCTCTATAATTATTTCAAAAACAAAGATCTAAAAACGAAAATCACTTGAAAAGACCTGCTTATAGTGTTAATAGGTATAACTACCATATAATGAGTCTCGCATGTCTTTGTGAACAGTTCGGTAGTGCATATAGAACATTGCATAAAGTCCGACAAAGGATGCTGCACCTAATACTAGGTAGATGAGGAGTGACAAATTGTTTGTATTAATGGTTCTTACTGCAGGAGTGATTATGGTAGAGTGTTTATTGGTGACAGTCTAAAAGATATGCCTCAGGCTGAAGTTTACACATACACAATATATATATATATATATATATATATATATATATATATATATATATATATATATATATATATATATATATATATATATATATATATATATATATATATATATATGTATATATATATATATATATATATATATATATATATATATATATATATATATATATATATATATATATATATATATATATATATATATATATATATATATATATATATATATATATATATATATATATATATATATATATATATATATATATATATATATATACATATATATATAAATTATGTAATAGATATGCCAACATTTTAGCTATGAAATGTAATTCTTTGCACTTTTTCAGCAATTACAACAATCTTATCTGATTAAAGTAATTTTATTAATTACTTGGGTTTTGGCTGATACGTCCAGTAAGAGGTCTAAAAAAGATACAATTAATTAATTATCTTTAAAATGTTTCATAAAATACAAAATATAATATATATAATACATGTAAATTTTAATATAAAAAGTTTATATTATTTCATGTGCAAGACTTGTGTATGAACCAGACTTTTGTAATATATAGAATGTGAATACCTTTGAAATGCAGCCGGTAAATGAATCTGGTAGTTGAAACCAAAATTGTTAGTCCATTTGACTGAAGGCCTACAATGTCTTTTGGATTCTGCATCTTGCAGTGTTCAATGTCCCCGTCTTTAGACTCGGGTAGCAGCGTTAGTTGTGGAACACATATAGTTGACATGTTTGAATGTTTTAAATTAAGTACTCGGAGCACATTATTTCCAGAGTCAGCCATAATTGCCACATTTGGACTAAAAAAATACATTCCTTTTGGACTGTTAACTAAAGCGTTTCCGAACTCGCCATCCTTATGCCCTTGTGGTTTTGCGCTAGTTTCTAAGACATTGGTTTGGGTGAAATCAGCTAATATATCTAGTGTCCACACAGTGGAATTCGTTGTACAATACAGTTTGTCTTCAAGATAATCGAATCCAATAAAGTTAGGCTCCCAGAGCGTGACATGCAGTGTAAGTATGTGCCAGGTGTTTGCTTTTAAACAAATGCATCTAAGAGAAGTTCCTCCATCCATGAAAAAAGTTGACTTGGACTTCTTTCTTGTCGGTTGGATCAACCCGCCAGTTGGTCTACTAATAAAAGCCTTGAAGAAATTTCCGTCTCTAAATTGATTTTTCCGACAGTAGCCAGCTAGATGATAGGTACGTTTGCTTTTTCTGCTGACACTTCTTATGCAGCCATTGTCTCTGTCAGCAACCCAAAGTTGGCTAGGATCTTGGGCGGACTTAGCTAAACCGGTTATTGTACCAAACCTTGATTGCTCTCTAACACCATTCATGTGACCACTATATGTTGAATTACCGGCAATTAATTCAAAGCCGTAAAAGTCTTCTGTTGTGTAGATGGCGTATCCAATAACTACTAAATAGTTACCAGGTATATAGCTGTCTGTAGCAAGGTAAGTGATTGTAGGAGTCCCAATAAAAGAGGACAAGGCGTTTATCTCATACTCCAAAGATATCTTTTCAAATTGCCATCTATAATATTTAAAAAATATAATAAGACTATATATCATTACAATTTTTATTCCAAGTAACTTTCCATTCAAAATTTTTTAAACCAAATAAAACAATAATTAATTGTAATCACTTAGAAAAGCTGATTATTCTAAGATTGCTTTGTTAACTTTGACAACTCAAACAAAAAACAAACAGCTCATTTTTCTGACCATTAACTTTATGAAGACTTCTAAAGGTAAAAGGAGCTCCATATGTTCAATTTATTTAAACTTTTGTTTATGAATCGTGAAGGTGCTTTAAAAATAAACCTATGTTTAAATTTCCTTTTACATTACAATGCATGTTGAAACTTTCACATTAAAATCTAATGAGATTTTTATAAAAGCTAATATTGTATTCAAAGGCAAAACATACCCATTAACTTGTTTTGAATGTATTATTGCAGCACAGGTGCTTTCCATAGTAGAAATCTGAATCTGTAATAAATAACAAACACTAGTAAACATTCGTTATTGATATATCTTATAGTAATCAATGCATTTAAGGTTTTAAGTTAAATTTTTTTATAATTTTTTATTTAGTGAAGTATAAAAAATATTTGCTGAAAGCACACAGGTTGAATTTTTTTTCTTTTTCTTCTCCATGTTATGAACAAATTTAAAAAGAAATATTTAGAAATTGTGCGTTTTAGTTTAATTATATTGATAACAAAATGCTTGATTATTTTGGCATAATATCATATCTTTAAAATTGATTTTCTCTAAATTTTAGGACATTCATATTTAAGTAAGTTATGATAAGCCTAATTGCTGCATTTTCTACTCACAACTGCCAAAACTGCTAGCCACATCATTTTGAGTACTTTGAAGAGTTTTCTGTCTAAAAGAATATCGAAATAACTTAAACCTTTTATTTAAGTGTAAAAATAAATAAGAGAAACCAATAAAAATAGAAAATATAATTTGACTCAAAAATTCATTTTTCAAATTTTTGATCAAGCTATATATCTTTATGTTCAAATTTCAAATGGAATGTTTTATGAGTCAACTTTTATTTCTAATGAAATGTGGAGTTAAAGTTAAAGTTGTAATTAATTGAGTTATGGACTTCAAAATGATCTTGATTTGTGTAAGTTTGGTATTAGGATACATGAAGGTACATTACTCCGCACATACACACAAACAGATGCAAACATACGCATATGCACACACAAGGACAATCACATGACCACATCACCACCTTATCTCTTATTACATAAAATAGTTTTTCTTTTGATAAAGCTTTCAAAAATAAATTAACATAAATATTTTATTCATCAATAGTAAACCGAAGATGTAATTACTAAAAATGTTTTAGGTAGAACTGTATTGGCATTCTTCCTATGGAGCTGTTGAGTACAAAAATCGAACTGACAGGTAAAACTCAACTTAAGAAAACCTGCATGCTTGTATACACTGATCATAGTTAGTATATATGTGATTAAATTAAACTGTTGCGGTCTGCAACAGAAGTTCAAAAGTTTTAGCAAACATCTCTAACAATGTTTCAACCTGCACAATAATCTGTTTTAGCATACAGTTCGAGGAGATGAGAATTTTGCTTCGAAGAAGTGGAAGTAATGACTTCCGTTACATCGTGGAAGACAATTACGTTCGAGGAAGCTACTTGCTAGTGATTGGCTATGCAATCTTCACCACCCGTGATCTTAGAGTAATGAGTTGGATATGTGGAGAAAAACTTCACGAGGGGTATTTAGATGGTTCAAGTGCACGTTTTAGGTATATAAATGGAATAGCAACAAGCCCGGCAAGTAACAATCACATATGGGTTTCAGATCAGGGGAATAGTTGTTTCAGGACAATTGATCGGAGATACAACGTTACATCCCAGCTTGCTGGAAAATGTCGGCAATCAGATGTAAAAGATGGTCCATTTCTTTTAGCTGGAACGGCCTATCCTTTTGGAATGACAGTCTCACCATCTGAAACTGATGTTATATACTTTTTTGAGAGTCGACAGTGGAACCTCAGATGCCTTATTAAAGTAGGGTCAACTTGGTACATTCGTACAGTGTTTTATTTAGCGAGGAACGTATTTGGAATGAGCTTTGACCTGTTTGGTGAATACATTTACATCAGCTTTGATAATAAAATCATTAGAACATCTTCAAATTGGAAGGGGGTTGCTGAGGATGTTCTTTCAGGCATTGGACACAATGATGGACCACTAAACACTGCAAGAATGAGAAATCCAAGATACCTACTTTTCCTTGACAACAATACCTTTCTGGTAGCTGATAACAACAACCAAATCTTGCGGTTGGTAGACCTAAACAGCTCTTCTGTATCATCTATTTGCGTTTCTGGCTCAGGCATTTCCCATACAGATCGCGCCGGTCCAATTCACACATGTCAAATCAGATATCCTAGACAGATTGTCCGATCCAAAGTTTCAAATGAAGTCTACATCATTGGAAATTTTGGAATTTACGAGCTCAAATACTCAGGTAAGTTTGTCAGCTATATCTTTTTTAAATTTACTTGACTTAAGTTGCTATGCAAACATAAAGTTTTATTATTTTTATTTTAGAAGTTGTTAGGACCACTACTACTACTACTACTACTACTTCAACAACACCTACAACTACAACTAATGCTCCTACAACTACTCCTATCGCTCCTACTATTAAAAATAGTGCTCATACAACTACAACTATTACTCCTAAAAGTATTCCTGATACTACTACCACCCCTGTACCACTGCTAGTATCAACCACAGCCAAAGCTACTACAGTAAATCTTGAAACAAGCAGCACCAGTAGTGAAAAATCTGTCTACACTTTAAGCTCCCAGTCTGCCAGAATACCAAGTTTGTATCTGCTTATCATTCTGTAAATAATTTTCTCTCATCTAAATTTTTACTCAGGTATAACTGTCTTGCAAAAACAGCAAAACTGTATTTATTATAATGCTACTTGAACTTATGGCAATGATTAGAAGCAACATGAATTTTTTTTGATGTTCATTTTATATGAGTAAAAAAAACTAAAAGTTATGAAAATAAACTTAGTATGTCATATATATATATATATATATATATATATATATATATATATATATATATATATATATATATATATATATATATATATATATATATATATCTCAATCTGTGGACAGCAGCTGTTTTGGGGTTTGTCCCCTCATCAGCACAGAACAGAGTACCACGGCCCACACCTTCGCAATAGTAGAAACTTATAGTTTTACTAAAGCATATTTAAAAGGTGTGTAAACTCAAGCCTATATATGTAGCCTATATATATAATAATAATAAAAATAATAAGGGTTTTTTAGCAAGAGGGCCTGTTAATACTACAAAAAAGAACTGTTACAGACTACAAAAGATTATTGATAACCTATCACAGAGTTCTAAGCAAACAACTCAATTTGAAATAATAGGTATTGCAATGGCAAGCTTTTTGGGTATAGCGCTTCTGTTGGTATGTTTGGTCTTCGCAACGAAACAATTGCATTCTAAAAGTGAGTCTTTGCTAAACTAATTTTTTACCTAAACTATACCAAAGTATTTTCATAATGTATTTTTTCAATCAATGAACTAATCTGCTAAACTTATTTTTAGAAGGTGATGTTGATTCGATGATCAAGAATTTTTTAGGATATTCTTCTTTCTGGCAAAATTTACCTATTCAACCAAACATATTTAAGTGAAACAATACTCTATTCCAGACTGTAAATTGAAATTTTTTAGACTTATAGAATACTTATTTTAGGTTTATCAGCTCATAGAGATAGACTACCACCTGCCATAAGGCGTCTCAGTGTTAATCCTATACCAGCTAATTTTGGTGAGTTTTTAAGGCAGCTCAATTTATTTCATTTATATATTCAAGGATTAATTCGGCGGTATACACATGTACACGCTTGTGCACACAAGTAAACACAAATATATATTACATGATCAAATTTTAGTGATTGAGTATTTAGTAAAAACACACTAAATGCGAGCTTAAGTCTAAGGAGGACCAACAAAGTTTTTTTTTTTTGTTCCAATAGATCATGGTCCTGTTGCTGCACTTACTAACCATCCGTTTAATGTTGATACAATTCCGTTCTCAGCGGGTAAGCTTTCAAAGTAGTTTATTCATTTTATTTTATTTGTTCAAATTACCACACAAGTATATACGTTTCTTTCTTGAAAATATAACTAAAATCTTTAGAAATACAATAAACTGCTCCCATTGTCATATTATATACTGATATTGCATCAGTACAGAGTCAATAAAGTTTTTGCCCATCCCATAATAATTTTATAGCATATGAACTTCTGAATTACTATATAGATAAAATCTTAGGTGAATTTTCCTTGCTTATATTCTTGTAAAAACACCATGTAGTTTCTATCTAGGGTACGAGTCAGTCCCTGTGTGGGTGACACCACACTAAGAACTAAATTATTCAAACGTGACTTTTACTGAGCAGGCTATAAAACCAAGTGAGTGAATTTAAACATATAGCTCTATAACTACTGATTTTTTTCATAGAGTTGTATTTTAATTTCCATTACCAAACTCTTTAGTAAAACAGAAATCATTATTAGCCTGATTAATTGAACTACATATTTCTTTTTGAAAATTAACTTTGTTACTGTAAGAAACACTGGAGGTTTTCCGAAAGCTGCAGCTTGAACATGTTACATGTCAAATGTATTTAGTGTTGAATTACGAAACATATTTCAATGTTAGTTATATTATATGGCAATATATATGTTTCATTCTTATGGTCAAATATAAATCTCATATATCTTCTAATGATTTATTTTTGATACAGATTTGTTTTGTATACTTGATTGTTAATTGCTGAATCAGCCATGACATACAGCTGTTTTTTTAGAAATTTATCGTCACCTACATTTTCTAGAAAATCTCTCTATCAAAAATAAAAGAAAGAGTACCAGAAGATAGTATGAAAGAGCAGGGATTTCCATGATCAGTGCTACATTCAATTCAAATTCGCTTTATTGGTTATAGCCAAAAAGATTTAAAAATAAATATTTAGTTTATCCTGCAAATGTAGCATTAAAAACTTTATTATCTGTAACATTTTTGCTTTTGCTAAAACAAAAATTGATGCGTGGTAATTCTCGCCTGCTGTTTATTTTTTAAAAATATGTCTAATGTAGTTCTACAAAAGACAAATAAACTTTAAATTTAAAGAAATTTGCAAAAAATTATTGAAAACTTTTGTTATTTGCTAAAATGTAGTTGGCAATAACTACTTAAACATAAATAACAAATGATTAGTCTCGTTCATGTAGAAAATGTGTTTAGTGTGATGCTATGGCTTGGTTGCTTTTATATATAGTTTAAATTTTTTAAAACAACATTTATAAAATGCAGCAAATAAAAAAGTGAGTAAAATATATTTAAGTTATTATTGTTAATGGAAGAAGTTTTATGTTGTGGTAGAAGTTCTAACGTAATGATGGTAGCACTCGCACAACCATTTACTGTAGATTTGCAATATACAATATGCAAAGCAACATAATAAAAGGACTGCAATGCATGGAATTTATTGTGAGTCGGGAATGCTTTGCTTGACATTTTCTCCATAAAATTGAAACATTCAACCTTCAGTTTTTGTTCATTTGAATTAGCGTGCAAATTTGTGCTTTCTTAATATAAAAACATTTCACTAGCATAACTAAGTTGCTCTTCATATGATTGCATTATATAAAATTTTGCTCTCCATGCAATTTATTTATTTTGTATTATTTTTTATGTATTTTTCCTAATCAAACTTCACATATATTGTAGCGGTAAAGGACATGACAGTCAACTTCTGTTGTCACTGTTATTAGTATACGACTGAAAACAATATTGTTTTTATCCTCGAAAAAAATCTTCTCACTATAACTGGGATTGTTCTCCTTTGTCAAAAACAACTTTTTATAAATTAATCAACTTGCCAATCAACAAAAAAATAAACAGTATGTTATTATAATCTACAAGTTATTCTTTCAGATTGTTTTTTCCTGTTGAAAATAAAATTTTTAAATTGATAATGTCTATAAATAAATTTTCAACAAAAAAATAACATTTTCTACGAGGTATGTCAAAGGGATACACTGACAGATATGTTGGCAACAAATAGTATATATACCAGCAGTTAACTTTACAAAAGAAAAAAGCTTAAACATTGTCAGCTTATTCCAGTTTGCACTATAGTGCAAACTGGAATAAGCTGACAATGTTTAAGCTTCAAATGTTATACTACGAAATCTCCTTTATTGTAAGGCTAAATTAGATTTGTGAAAATTATTGCAATGACAACAAAACATTTCCAATGCACTTAGACGGTAAGCTAAATTTCCCACTTGGATGTTATTTATTTATTTTGTTTGGATAAATTATTTGTTATTGAGCACATAAATAAATTCCTTTAATCTACATTAACTTATTGTTTTTGCATTTTCCACACCTCTTGTTGTCTGAAAAGATAAATTTTGTTAATAAGTATTCATTAGAGATAATGTCTATATTTCTGCATCACTGTTTTTTTTTGTTTCACGCAAATCTGTGAAAATTGGAATATTGTTTTAGATAATTTATATTAGCTACTGTATAGCTATTGTTATTAGCATATTAGCTATTTAGCAATCAAAATAACAGTTATATATCATGTATATATTATAAATATATTATTATATATGGGGCCCAAATAAAAAAAATAATGTTCAACTGAAAACCTTCAAAGTAGGATGAAACCAAATATATAGCATAGAATTATTATATATTATATTTTTTTGAAAAACTAGCTCATGTAAAGTAAACAAAAAAAATAGGTTAGTTAGTTAGCCAATTTGAGAAAACCATTCAAATATGAGTAATTATATTCATATAATGGTCAAAATCATTCTTACTTCTATATAATTACCATTAATGGCTTCTTAAGTCAACATGAAATATGGTATCATATCCAAACTCAATCTATTGAACTGAGTATTAAGCAATACAACGTTTTTTTCTTACACTTTATTTGATACCTATAGAATGAAAAAAATAAAACAATAGTACTTTGTTTGAATTATTAGAAATGCAAAATTTTTCACATGACTAGCATTTTTGAGGTTTCAGCTTTTTCGTTTTGCTAGCTACAAATTTTATAAGCAAATTGTATTTTGTGAGTCAAAATTGTAATTAATTTGGCTATGGAATTCAGAATATATTATACCCTGATGATTTTCATGTGTGTAAGTATGCTAGCGACACTAGTGCATAACTAAAATATAATTAAGTTAGCTGACATACCACTTATTTCAATATTGAACAAATATCATGAAATTTGTACTAAAGCTATGCTATATAGCCAAAAATTGGCTAAGCTAGCTTTAAGCCCTTTTGCTTCTTTTTTGTTGTACTAATTTGTGTTCCCTAACTTAAGACTTTTTTGTTTGTTTTATCAACTGTTAGAAGCAATAAACTGACAACAGCAACAAAAATACTAACTGAAATATCCTACATCCCATTTAAAAATACTACAATATATATGCCTTTTGTGTTATATCTGATCAATGAAAAATTATGACTTTTTATGGTTTACCTTGTTGCTAATCTTCTATAGCAGTAAGCATAATGCAAAACTAATATGAATCACTGAAAGAGGAGTGTTAGAAAGTATAAAATCGAAATATATTATATTACTTTAACAATAACAAGAAATCAATCTTCGGATAACCATGTTTTAGGTAGAGCTGCCTTGGTATTTATCCTGTGGAGTTCATATCTTAAAAGCACACACAGACACGTGAGTCTTTATATTACACACATCTCTCAACCTGCGTTTATTTGTAATGAAAGTGTATACATAGTCACTGTGAATAGTTGTTTATATGTGACATTATTATGAACTTTTTATATCTAACAATGTCAACTACTCATTCTACTGCTACTGCAATTTATTTTAGCATTAATAGTGAGAGAGAGACATTACTGTAATATAAATTATTTTTATAATGATAATATTGAGTTTGAAAATTTACAAGTTTATAGTCACTATCTCTGAGAAAAAACATGTGATAAAAAAAATTCTTATAACTCGAGCTAAATATGTACTGATTCAGATGACACACAGGAACAATTTTTACTGAATGCTCTTTCTATCATTACCAATAGTCTTTGTCCAAGCTTGAACTCATTACTACGTGTTTACCAAGTGGCTGATCTAACCCCTAGACCACAGCTGCTCCCAGTTAGCCTAGGGCCACACTGTGCGTATTTTCGCATGCAAAAATTGAAATTACAAGTAGCAAAGGTGTCCACTGTGCGCGTTGAGAAAACATTCGCACTTGTTGCTCAGCATTCTCAACGCAAGTATGAATTGTCTCTGTCGTCGTCACCTAATTGGCTGGTAGTTATTCAGTGAGCCCAATTTCTTTTTTTTAGTGCCACATTTCAGTAAATTGCGTTTTATTGAAAGCGAGTGCGATTTAAAAATGAAAGCTTTATTTATCACGCATCACTGACGCTACAGTGGACACCTTTGCTACTTGTGGTTTCAATTTTCGCATGCGAAATTACGCACAGTGTGGCCCTAGGCTTAAATATATGCATAGTTTCTGTAAATTATTTCAGCATACAGTTTACGGCAGTGAGACACTTGGCAACACTAAACTCATCTGGTCCTGAATTCCGCTACATGGTGGCAGATGACTACAAAACAGGAAACTATTTGCTAGTATATGGCTACTCTATTGCTACTACCGAAGACTTTAAGACAGTAGCGATTTATCATGGAAACGAGACGCTTCCGGGCTACAAAGAAGGTTGGGGATATAGTGCAAGGTTTGGCTATGTCAATGGAATAGTGACAAGTCCTGTTAGCAATAATTACATATGGGTCTCTGATCGAGATAATAGTTGCATCAGAGCCGTTAATAGAGTCACTAGCACCAGCAGGGCACTGACAGGAGAATGTAATCAAACAGATATAAAAGACGGTGAATTTGAGTATGCGGGCACTGCATTTCCAGTCGGCATGGCTGTATCATCATCAGATAAACGCAAAATTTACTTTTATGAAAATGGTGACGGAACTGTAAGATGCCTTCTTCAAATTGGCTCAACCTGGTACATGCGTACTGTTTACTATCTTGGCGAAACGATTTACGCTCTAAACTTTGATCCCGTTAGTGCAAACCTTTATTTTAGCACTAATCACAGCATTCTACGAACATCTACAACCTGGAGAAGTTCACCACAGATTATAATTTCTGGTTACGGTCACAACGATGGTGTATTGAGTAGTGCAAGAGTTAGAGAACCGAGATCAATTTTCTTTCTTGACAATGATACCTTCCTCATCGCAGATTACAAAAACCATCTCCTACGATTGGTGGACCTGATTAACTCTACCATATCTTCTTTATGCGCTAAACAAAAAACTAATGCTCAACTCACAGGTCACCTTATTAGATATTGCAAATTGCAGTTGCCAAGACAGATTGTGAGATCTAAATACTCATCAAAGATCTATCTTCTTCAAGATTATGCAACCGCAGAGATCTTATATAATGGTGAGTTGCTTTAGCTTAACCCTTTAAAGGCATGCATGGCCACACACTCATAAAAACATGAAAGTTGCATGATTTGACATTGTGAACTGATCAGCCTTACGTTGTAATGGATTTTCATCCCCTATTGTTTTGGAAAGTTCTAGTAACTGTGCGCGTATTGTAATTATTGGTTTTGTATTGTTTTAAATGCTTTACTTATCACTAATTGAGGTAAATTTCTAATGCTTAAGTATTGTGATTGTTGTTGAAGCTTTCAACATAATGAAATTGCACTGAAATCGGTATTTCGGACACCCAAAATGCCGAAATGCGGTAAATCGGTTTTCGGACAAATCAATTTTCGGACAACATAAAATCCTTTTGTTTATATATTCTTTTGTCTCATGTATATAAAAGCAAGCGAGCTTCCAGTGTAGTCAGTCTACCACTGGAGCTCGCCTGTTTTAAACCACTCTGCTACTCTACAATAAAGATTGCTATCACTGAAGAATACCCTGCCTTTTGCTCTCTCTTACAAAGAGATATGTTCAGCACTGAATTTCATTCAACCCACAAAATTACTGCAATGTTCGTCAGACAAAACAGATTGTAAACAGATACCTCTGTTATTGAACTTCATTTATCATTATTTTTAGCAATCATTCAGGTTGAAAAGTAAAACAAATGTTGCTAAAATTCAGTTCACTAGTCAAAAAATGCTAATTGAGGTCTTTAGGCCATTATCTTTGGTGTGTACACCCAGCGAACACATTTTTGTATGAATTTGCTCAAGTTTAATTAAATGTTTTGTTTTTTTTATGGGAAATAGACAATTTTATGTAATTTTCACAAGTGTGTGACCAGGTCTTCAGTCTGAATAATGTAAGGGGCATTTCACATAAGTTTTTGATGTGCATAATTTTTGTAAGTTGCTTTAGTTTTGTGACATAGATTACAACCCGTAGAAAACAAGCCTTTCTATCTCAATACTTTATTACCCCAACAGGTGTTTTGGTTTTATTTGTAAAATGCATGTTTTTCATAAAATGTGTTCATTTTATTAGACTTGAGGCCAACCACTAAGTTGACAACTACTACCACTAAATCGATTAGTACGAAATCAACTACGACTACACCAACTACTACCAAGAAAACAACTACCAAGAAAACAACTACAATTAAAATAACTACCACTAAACCAATTACCACTAGATTAACTAGCACTAGATCAACTATCACCAGATCAAATACAGACACCACTACACCACAAATAGTTTCTACAACTGCTGAAATATATAATGTTTCCGGCACATCCGAGAAAAGCAAAGGCAACGGATTTGTCGCAGGAATCATCATCAATGTATTGGTTTTGCTAGTTGCCGTAATCATATTTGTGATATACAACAAGAAAAATCGTGAGTATAGCAAAATTCAACACTTACCAACAATATTTTTTTAAGTAAGATTGAGCCAATGTATAAAATTGTTGTGGTCATATCAGGTTTTTTAAGAATTGTCAAGTTAGAGAACAGAATAGCTATGGAGTTGAAAGCGAACTCAAGACACACTAATGAAACTGCTGAATGCATAGCAGAGAATATCTATTTATCTAAATTATTTGGCAACATTAATAAAAAACGTCAATAGCTAACTTTGAACAGTGTGCCTTATGGGCATTCACAAACGTTTTGTAAGTTATAGAGAACTTGCTGCTTTTTATGGCTTTTGTATAAATAAATTATTTAAATTTTAATTAGGTAAAGAAATAGCACAAGCACTGAGCTTTGAAGCAAGACTGTCAAATGTGGGAACACCTGAACTGCCAGCTAGTTATACCGTATGTTCTTTTAATTTATTTTAATTTTAATGCAAAAGTAGTAGAAACTTTCTTCAAATTTAGGCCTATTAAAAATGTAGTTTAGCAAGCAAGACTTTTTAAAACTGGCCATCAAGTATAGCCTATTTAGGTTTGCTAGCAAGCTAAAAGTCTTTACAATTTTATAAACAAATATTTGGTGAGTCATGCATTTAATTCTTAGCCAATTGTAGTGAATTTACAAGAGTTTTAAAAAAGTGTTCTCTTACATGTCAATTGAATATTTGTACAAAATTTTGTTCTGATGACTTAACAATCTTTTTACTTTAGACACGCAGCTGTTGGGCTAATTTATTTTTGAAAATAATTTGAATGCTGCTTTGTAATTTTTTGACAACTAACCAGAAACTGAGGTGCCTTTTATTTATATCCTAAGAAATTATTCTAGTGCCATAAATAAGGTAAATATTGTACAAGCTATTGCTTGATAAGTCAGTTGATAAGTTATTAAAACGAGTATAAGAGACTTAAAAAAAATTATTTCAATAAATTAGGTGACTGATTTATTTTTTTATGTTGTGATCTATTTTTAATAAATATTATAGCGTACTACATGCTATATAAGAAAACTTCCTAAGCTATTAGTGAATAGATTTAGAATTTGTTAAAATTTCATTTCATAAAATTTGAATATTTTAGGATTCCAGAGGAGCAATGAGCTCAATACCAGAGAAAATAATAAGTAGGTTGTTAACTTATGTACATCAAGTCAAACAAAACTAATCTATATCTTACATTATTAACATATTGTTTAATAATTTGTTAGAAAAAGCAACAAATCATAGTTGCTCTTGTGCTACAATATAACAAAAATTATTTATTGGTTTTTAAATAAAACATTATTTTGATATAATAGTTTTGCATGTACAGGACGAGCTGCTATATAAAAATGATGTAATTTTTTTCTATTGTGTTTTCTGTAATAAGAAGCTACAATAATTCTTCAAATATGTTTCTTCTGTCAAAATTTTAATTATTTGTTGAACATTTTCTCATTCAGAGTAATTATTAGTTTTGTAAAAACGTTTGTAATTTTCTTGGGTACAAAAAAATGTACTCAACTGAAATTAGTGACTTGAAAAATTTCTTTATTATCTTACAAGCTGCCAGTTTACCCCCCTTATTGATAGAATTTATTGATTTTTGTTTTGTACTTTTAATGACCACAATTCAATTTTTACAGAACCTAAGCAGCATAGTAGTACAAAGGTTAAACAGAAAACATCAGCCGCCAAGACAAAAACTTCAAAGACAGTAAGCATTTACTGAAATGTTAAAACTTTGATATTCTATTCTATACAAATATCAAACTTACTTTACAAACTTTTTATTTTTACAGAACCTAAGCAGCATAGTAGTACAAAGGTTAAACAGAAAACATCAGCCGCCAAGACAAAAACTTCAAAGACAGTAAGCATTTACTGAAATGTTAAAACTTTGATATTCTATTCTATACAAATATCAAACTTACTTTACAAACTTTTTATCATAAAATTTTAGAAAAAATGTGTCTTGTTCTTGTTAAAAGCTGGTGACAACGTCCAGTTAAAAGTAAAATTTGATAAAGCAGATTTTTCTAATAATGCTTAGCAGAAGTTTATATAAATGTTCTCACCAAAATATTTCTAAGAATCAGCAATAAAATGCTAACACACTTATTCAAATTATAAACTCTATCTAAAGGTACTAAAGTTGACTTTGACCAAAAAAAAAAAATTAGCAAAAATATATAAATAATAGTAGAACTCAGCCAACTATATAAATTATAGTTTGATTGGTTATTATAGACCCAGAGTTGTGATGGAAGTTGCAGCTAAATAAATAACAAGATAAGTTAAAGTCTTAAATTGTTTGTAAGAATCTACATTTTATGAATACACTTTAATTTTGTAAAATGTAAATTTTGTAGGAAGTCCAAAGATTAATAAAAGAGCAACAAGCAAGTATGTCAATAATTTTTTTTTGGTAAATTACTTTTGGTGGTAAAAGCGCTATTTTTAAGACTAAAATAAGTACTCTGTAATTCACTCAGTTGTGATAGAAACAGTTGCTAAAAATACTTATTGGCTTAATGAAACTGACATCAAAAATTTGAGTAACAACCTTTACCGACTGCTCAGAGTAGCATTCAATGCTACAACCTGACTAACATTCAAAAAAATTGAAAAAAAACTTTAAAATTTTTTGTGAGTTTAATAGTCACACTTTTGTTTTTTAGAGCGCAGTAAAAGTGACAGGGGGAAAATAAAGGAGAGAATATCGTCGTCATCAAAGATTAGAGCTTCAATTAGTGTAAGTATTTGCTATGGTTTAGAAAATAAAATTTTTTGATGGCTTTAATATATAAGTGTGTCAAAAAAGGAAACAGCCATGGTCTAAGGTTTTGCTTTTGTATAGTCAATAAAATAAAGTTGACAAAATACAAGATATCTACACCTAATTCCAATTAAAACAGGAATAAAAAAATAGTTTTTTACTATAATTAGCCTTAAGATATAAAGAAAATAAAGGAAATTGCTAAAAGATGAAATTATTGAAATTTTTAGGCAGCAATATTTATAAAAGAACCTAATCATTTTTTAAAAAATCAAAGTATTCAAGGTGTGCTGATTAAAGTCAAATTACTTATTTAAAAATTATTAGTTATGTTAAATAAACATTATAGTTAACTGTGCAAATCAATATGATAAGCAGTGATAATTACTTTACACATTTATAGTAATCATATTTTTCAGTGAAAATTAGACATGTTGACAATCTTTCTATTTAGCTTCCTTCATCGGCTTCTGAGAAGAAGAAAAGCTCTCGGGCTAGCCCAACACCTGCTGTGGCATATGCTATGTTTCTTCAAAAGTCAAAACAAATGAATGCTGAAAAAGCAAGAGTATATGAAAGTCTTTTGCCTTATCAGTGACCAGGAAACGGATGACGTAATACCCATCAAATATAAAAAATTGACACGTTTCTCTTATTTTTGTTAAATCTTGTTCATTGATAACTTTTTTCTAAAATGAGACGGTAATTTTAGATGACTGGTTAAACTGAGAGATTTTGAGAGTGAATGAAGAACACAAAAATGTGTTTAAATTACAGCTTTTTTATTAAAGCTTTGAGACTCTTAGTAACAACTAATTTGCATGTAAAGGTTATTTTTTTGAAAATATACAATTCATTCAACTGGACTCTGTCAACATTTCTCACATGCTTTATTTGCATTAATATTATGTGCAACTTATTTCTAAATCACAAGCAGTTTTATGACTAATTTTTTGTATGTGTATGATACAGGGCTATTTCGTTTTTTTCTGAGAAAAACTGTTTTATTGTGCACATAAACCTACACAGTTCTGTTGATTTTATTATTCATAAGTTTTATACATCAAGTTGCCACATCTCATCTAAAAGTAAACAAACTTTTGAGGGCTTAATATCATCATTCTTGAAGTTTTAGTTCAAAATCTATGAAGTATATTTAGCAATATTACTTTCTTTAGCTGAATATCCAACTTAAAAAAAATTATTAATAGCTGTTTTGATTGTGTCTACAACACTAATTTTCAAGCACTATAAAAGCAACATCTATTCTCAATTTCTAATGGAATTTTTAGCAAAAGCTAAAATAACAGATTCATTCAATTTGTGTTTGTA